>WBNM01011402.1:61508-74294 GCA_013399055.1 Ramphastos sulfuratus | reverse complement strand
TGACATCCTGTGATGCTGTGATATCCCCATAGCTACATGATGGCTGCTTAGGGAGTGAGTCTACTTCTGAATGTCTTCCCTTGCAGTGCTCTCTGAGAGGCAGCTGGAGAGAGGTCCCAGGGAATGCAAAGCGAGCAGCAAGGGCTCTCCTGGTTGTGCTGCCTCTACACTATCTCTGTGCTGTAGAAGGCTTTTGTGTGCACCATGGGGTTGCTTGGAAGATTGTCTTACATGTTTATGTGCAAGCATCTGCACTATGTATACCTTAAAAAGAAGGTTGGCTCTGGGCAGCTTTTTGGAAGTTGTTTGCAGTGAGGGTGGTGAGACACTGGCACAGGTTGCCCAGGGAGGTTGTGGCTGCTCCCTCCCTGGAGGTGTTCAAGGCCAGGCTGGACGAGGCCTTGAGGGACCTGTGCTAGTGGGAGGTGTCCCTGCCTATGGCAGGGGGTTGCAACTAGATGATCCTTGAGGTCCCTTCCAACCTTATCATTCTAAGATTCTATGATCCCTTACCATTGCTCTCCATGGCTAGCTTGTTTCCCTTCTCTCACCCCTCTGCTCTATTTAACACATTTTAAAGGTTAGGCCATCAAGATTAATTGTCTTTTAATGTTTATTGTCCCTTCTGAGTGATGGGATTTGGTTTTGTTTTTGCTTTCCCCACCCTGAATTTAAAGGTCACCATCTAAAGAGCCAGATTTACTACAGGGTTAGTCACTAAGAGGTCATTTTTTTTTGTTTGTTAACTACAAAAATTTGAAATAGATTCTAAAACCAGACTTTAAAATATTAAATATGCATCTGTGGGTTTTGTTTCCTAATGATCTGCTAAAGAGCCTGACTGAAAGGCCAGATCCCCTTCTGTGTCAGAGAAGGCTGCTCTGCTGACCTGTATTGTCTTAATTAATTAAATGGATAGAGGGAAGCTGCTTTATTGCCAGGTGCTGTGTAGGATGCAACCTCCTGTAGTAACTCCCACTTCACTGCATTTACCTGTCATCAGTGGAGGTGCTGACTGGGTAAGACAAGTGTGGGATTTGCTACCCCAGATTTGCCTCTAGTTTCTGGGGTGTTTTAGGATATGAGGTAGACTGTGACACCCTTAGAGTGACTGATGTGATCCTGGATGGAGGAGTCCAAAGCCGTTCCAAGCTAACTGTACCTCACCTCTGGATGCCGTTCAGAGCCAAGGTCCAGGTGAAGTGCCCTTGCTGGGCTTTGCACCAGGTGGCCCAGGTCTCAGCCCAGGGATGTGACACAGATGCACAGTGAGGAGCATTTCCAGTAGTGCAGAAAGTTTCAGTGAGTCACTCACAGCTGACATCTGTGAATTTGTGCAGGACCAAGCCCTGGGTCTCTGGTAAGGGGTTAGAAATGCAGGCAGCAGTTGTGAATGTCCAAATAGATTTCATTGCATCTTCTTATGTCTCATTGCTAATCTCTGAAAGTTTTCCAGTGGCTTTTTGGACCTCTCCTAAATTCAGATGTGGTGATCTAGCACTGGACTTGAAAATGCAACTCTAGCTAACCCCATGTTGGTGTTTTCTGTTTGCCTTTCTTATTTAACTAGAATTCAGTGTAAGTTCAGGGATTTGACCACGTTGTAGCCTGGAAATTGTCATCTGTACTGGCTGGTGTATGAAGGGATGTGGAATGTGGTGCCATGCCAGCTGTGGTGCTGCAGAGCCAGAGTCCTCCTGCTGCTCTCCCTGTGTCTCTAACATTGCTCTCCCTATTCACTCACAGCCTTTACAGACAAACAGGGAATACAGGCAACAACTCAAGAGAAATAATAAGCAAGGGAAATTGTTACACTGAGTACCTCCATATCCAGCACTGAGGATCTTCAGATGAGAACCCTGGCATGAAAGACAGTGCTGGGTGAGAGAAAGGCAAAGAAATTGCAGTCTGTGGTTTTGATGAGACCAAACTCTTTATAATGACCACCTCAGCCTGTGGCCCAAAGCTGGACTGATGGCAGAGACTTGTAGAACATGTCCATGGCCCAGGTTTTGTCCTTCTGCACACACATTGGTGCTTCAAAGGCAGTTTTTTCCTCTGCTAGCCATGCCCTCGTATTGGCTGTGTTTATGCTTCCTGCCTTTCTTTTGCCAAACTGCTTTATGGTCAAAGGAGGCCTCAAAGTGCAATAAAGCAGAGTTGGCTCTGAGGTGTTCTAGAGGGCTTAGACAGTCTGGGTCTCTTCCAGCTTGAACCTGGGAAGTGGTCACTCCACCAAAAGGGAAGTGTTGGGCTGAGTTAGGAGCTGTCTGGAAAAGCTAAAATTGACAAGTCAAAGTGGTCTGGAGAAGCTGAAATAGACTTTAGGCTTTCTGAGATAAATCTAGCCCTAGGTTAGGCCTCCTGGTGAGGCTGAAGGGTGATGTTGCCTGCTTTCTAAGCAAATGGCTCCTCCTACCTCAGCACATCCCTGCTGAGGGATTAGGTGTCGCCTGGTATAGTTCTGCAGGCAACAGTTCAGGGGCTTAAATCCCTAGCTGCTATCTTTTCACAAGTGGGAGAGGTTTCACAGCAGCAGGGAGAAAGAGTATTTCAACTGGCAATATTGACAGGGACAATTTATAGCCTATTGTGTGGATGCAGCTGCTGAGCCTGCCACCATCTTGGCATTCCTGATGCTATTTTTGACAAAGGATGTTTCACCAGGAATACCTTCACATCTCAGCATAATTTGTGTCTTGGCCATTTGCATCTCTTCTCTGTTCCCTTCCTTCAGCTTCCTCTCTTTCCCAAACTTCTCCTCCTACACACATTCTAATGCAAAAAAAAAAAAAAAATAAAAATGAAGTGGGGATGAGTGGGGAAATGAAGCTAAAATTATCATCACACACCATAAATAAAACTTGGTAGCAGAAGAAATGGTTCGTGGGCAAATATTTACATAAATCAGTTCTGAAACCAGGGAAACTCCTGCATTTACTACTGCAGTTCAAAATCTCTCTATGCAGTTATTGGATAAAGAATTTGGAAGTGCCATCCTTTTTTTACAGTTACCTTAAGCTGAGGCTCACTACAGACAGGCTGCCTGCTGTGCTCTGCAGAGGCTGTGCATGCTCTGTGAGCAGAAAGCTGCAGGGGGAAAGTCTTTGCACAGCAGCAGCTGCCATTATTCAATGGTCAGTTTTGCCATCTTCCAGGTAAGATGTGCTCAGTCATGAAGCTCAGCCTGGTGGCAGTGTCTGTACCTCATGCAGTGTCAGCACACAGCTCTGCACCAACTCACCTTGCTTCCCCAGGCACAGTGCTGTGCTGAAGCATGTGAGCAGGTTGCAGTGAAAAGCTTGTGCCTGGACTGCTGGCAGCCCTCAGATGTCAGCATCACAGCATCACAGGATGTCAGGGGTTGGAAGGGACCCAAAGAGATCATCCCATCCAACCCCCTACCAGAGCAGGACCAGACAATCCAGCTCAGGGCACATTGCTGTGCTATGCATAAGTTGTTACCTACCAGGACACCAGGATGTTGTGGCATCACTTTTCTCTCTCACTGTGTCACAGGTAGACTCCCTTTTCAGCTGTTTCTTAATTTATTGTGATACTCTTTCCTGACAATGTGTCATTATGTTTGTCCCTATTGCAGCACAGGCTCAAAATGCCAGAGTAACATGCCTGAAGCAGTTTAACAAGGGATAGAAAATGGTAGTAGATTATTTTCCCCAAGGGCATTTGGTACAGTAAGAGTGAGAAAAGAGAAGCTGAGAATCTTATTTCCACCCATGTGTTGTTTGTTTTTTTTTTTTCCTGGGGTACAGTGCAGTCACACAGTGCCAAGGACACACTGTGCAATGGCACCTAGCAGTCAAGGAGTGTTCAGCCCCTGGGGTGTCCTGCTCCAAGCAGACAGCTCACTCCATCATTGCTGCAGTGGCTTGCTGGGGCTTCAGCCTGGGGATCTTCTGAGTGACATCCAGAGTACCAAGCAGTTCAGGCAGAAAGAAATGACATAAATTAAAAGTAAGTGACTTGTGGCATCTTAGAAACCAGCCCCTGCCCTGGGGTTTGCTGTTGTTTTTAATGCTTCCCCTGTTTTTCGTTATGCCTGCAGGGAGGCTCAGCCTGCTGGCTGGCTCAGCACACAGGAGAAAATGTGGTGTGGCTGTGACTGACAGGGCCATGATGTCCTGTCAGGGAGGCTGTGCTTTAGAAATGAAATTGCATTGGAATAGCTTGCAGTGAGCCAAGCTGGAGGTGCCTTTCAAACACAGGGATGCTTGTCCTTCCTCCTGTTATCCATCTGCAGTTCTCATGGGGAGACAGAGGGGTGCCTGTTATTTTCTGCTCTCTACTTTCCTGCCTCTCTCCCCTCTCCCTGTCTTTCACCACTGAAACATCTCAGCAATGCCAGGAGGCTGGTATGTCCCAGGAGGGTAAGAATAGTCTACAATGGCAGAGATGACTCCTGTCCTTGTTTGTCTGCTTGCAGTTTTCTGGACAGAGGATCCACACAAGAGGTAGGAGCAGCTGGATCCGAGAAGCTGGAGCGTGCGCAAGAGCAGCTCCGAAAGCCTCAGGCAGATTTGTTCCAACGTCCCAAGCTAACAGTCCTATTCCACTCACCAAAGTAATACCTCGGTGTGCCTGGGTTTCTCCTCCACTCTCATGAAGAATTCCTTTGTTTTGATTGATTTATTGTGTCATTATTGATTCCCTGTCTAGGTCTGATCCCTTTGGAGAGGCCAACGGGACACCAGGAGCTGCAAGTGTGGTGAACGTGCTGACATGGAGCGCTGGGACTCGCTGGGACTTCTGATTGTCACACTCAACTATAATGTGACACTTGTAGGTAAGTGCTTTTGAAAGAGCTCTTTTCCATCCCTAAAGCCACCCAAGTGTCCTACTGATAGCTGATGAATTTCTAGCTGTGTCTCAGTGATCCTTACACTGAGAAGCTGTTGCTTAGACCACAGGAGCACAGGATATTAGGGTTAGAAGGGACCTCTGGAGATCTTCGGGTCCATAACATGATATGAATGGTTAATGTACTTCATTTCTTGTTAAACAGATTCTCCCTCCCTTTCTGATAGATATTTTCTGAACTTTGTGTAAAAAGTCCTGGCAAGGTTTAAAAATTTGGCTCTTGTGGGTGTTTAGGCTTCCAGTTAGCTCCAGTGGCTGCTGTAGGTATTGGGATTAAAACACTCAGAAATAACATTTAGTAATACTGAGCGAGCAGTGGAATCTATTAGTGATGAAAAAAAAGCTTAAAGAAAATAAGAAACCAAACTCAAACCCACCTGTCTTTTACAGGAAGAAGTTTGTGATTTATTACTGTTGTGGTTAATTACCATTGATTTTCATTCTTTGTTTCTATAAATAATGCCCACATGCATTTTCAGTATCTGAAGGGAGCCTATGAGAAAGCTGGGGAGGGACTTTTTAGGCTGTCAGGTAATGGATAGGACTAGAGGGAATGGAACAAAGCTAGAAAGGGAGATTCAGACTGTATGTTGGGAAGAAGTTGTTCAGCATGAGGGTGGTGAGAGCCTGGAAGGGATTGCCCAGGGAGGTAGTGGAAACTCCATCCCTGGAGGGGTTTCAGGCCAGGCTGGATGTGGCTCTGGGCAGCCTGATCTAGTGTGAGGTGTCCCTGCCCATGGCAGGGAGGTTACAACGGGGTGATCCCTGTGGTCCTTCACACCCCTGGCTGATTCTATGATTCAAAACCCAAAATACAGCTGTTTCTCCTTTTCCCTCTCCTCAGCCAGCAGTCAACTCAGAGCTTTTTTTTTTTTTTTTTTCTTTCCCTATTCTTTTTCATGGTTGCTTTTTCATAGGCTGCTTTGAGCAAAGTCTGAGCCAGAGAAAAACTTTCAAGGGCCTTTCAAAGACTCTTTGCCTCCAGCTGTGGACAGTTGCTGTAGCTTGTGCTGTGCATTGCAGGGAGTATCCAGCTAAGCTGCAAGGGGGTCAGTGAAGGCTTGTTCTAGTCTGTTTAAGCAAGACTGTGTCACTAGGGAGGGTGTTACATGGAGGGGTTATTGCTACAGTTTATGTCACACTAAACTGCTTCCTAAGGATCCATTGGTTTTCTTAATCAGCACTCCCTACTGTACATGGTCTAATGGAGAACTGATAGTGAAACAGCATATGGCATTTTGAGCTGGGAGGCTTGGCTGATACAGCTGAAGGCTGTGTGGCCATCCAGCAAGACCTGCACATGCTGGAGAGCTGGGCACAGAGGAACCAAATGAGGTTCAACAAGGACAAGTGCAGAGTCCTGCACCTGGGGAGGAATAATAAACTGCACCAGTACAGGCTGGGAGGTGATCTGCTGGAGAGCAGCCCTGTGGAGAGGGACCTGGGAGTGCTGGTGGAGAACATCCATGGCACAGCAATGTGCCCAGGTGGCCAAGAGGGCCAGTGGGATCCTGGGGTGTATTAAGAAGAGTGTGTCCAGCAGATCAAGGGAGGTTCTCCTTCCCCTCTACTCTGCCATGCTGAGACCTCATCTTGAGTACTGCCTTCAGTTTGGGGCTACCCAAACAAGGATCTGCTGGAGAAGGTCCAGAGGAGGGCTATGAGGATGATGAGGGGACTGGAGCACTGCCTGGTGAGGAGAGGCTGAGGGACCTGGGACTGCTTAGTCTGGAGAAGAGAGGGGATTTAATAAATGTTTATAAATCTCTGAGGGCTGGGGATCAGGAGAGGGGGGACAGGCTCTGCTCACTTGCTGCCTGTATTGTTTGGCCAGGAGAAGCAGGTTTCTCTGATGTCCCTTGTAGCTTACATATCATCAACCTTTTTGCAAGCTAAAGAGGAGCTTTGAAGTGGGGAGACTGATTAAAAGAGGCCATTTCTTCAAATGTCTGGCATATAGAGAGATCATCACCACTTTATCTGCCTTCCTTTCCTCCTCAGCGCTCTGATTGTTTGTCTTAACCTGCGTTCTCCTCTAGGGAAGATCTGGCTGCTGCTAATGCTCCTGCTGCGCATGGCAGTGGTGGTGCTGGCAGGCTATCCACTCTACCAAGACGAGCAGGAGCGCTTTGTCTGCAACACCCTGCAACCAGGCTGCTCCAACGTTTGCTATGACTTGTTCTCTCCTGTGTCTCACTTTAGATTCTGGCTCATTCAGACCGTGTCTATCCTGCTACCTTCTGCTGCGTTCAGTGTGTACGTTTTGCACAAGGCAGCCATGCACATAGTAAGAATGCACTGTTTGGTGCATGGATGCCAAGAGGCTTTGGGTTTGTCGAGCCCTGAAGACCTGAAAGAGCTCTGTAGAAGTGCTGTGGTCAATAGATCAGATTGTGGTGCACACAACCTAAGTGTACTTAATTTTTCTGGAGCATATACCCTGCATCTCTTCTTTCGGACACTACTTGAAGCTGCCTTTGCAGCTGTGCAGTATTTTCTTTTTGGGTTTCTTGTTCCTGAGCGCTTTTCCTGCTACCATTCCCCTTGTACCAGCACAGTTGACTGTTACATTTCTCGGCCCACTGAGAAATCCATCATGATGATTTTCATCTGGGGGGTCAGTGGTCTGTCCTTTCTGCTTAGCCTTGTTGATCTTGTCTGTGCTCTCCGGAGAACGACAGCAAGAAATCAAAAGAACAAGCTGCTGGCAAACCTCCAGGCAGAGGAAGAGTGTGTTTTAAATCTTCCTCCAGGACAGCATGGAAGCTCTTCACCTCAAAATCAAGGCTGTCCAGTACCAAATAGCAGCCAGACCAGCGATGGATCCTGCTCACTTCTCTCTGGAGAGGAAGAAGAGCCTGTCCTTCATCCTGAAGTGGTGTCTCAGCAAACTCCCCTAACTAACCTTAACAGCAACGAGCCCTGTGTATCAGCAGGGTCCTGTATATCAGAGGATCCTGCTGTTAAGCAGGATAGCACTGAAGAGCCCTTGTTGTGTGCTGGTGGCCACCAGCAAGTGAGAGCCAGATTTCAGCAAGACTCCATTAAAGATACAGCCCTGTCTTTGAGACCTCAGATCAAGTCTCACCTTGGAGTTTCTTCCTCTGCAGTTCAGAGCAAGCTCTTAGGGTATTATCCTTCAGCTGAACTGAATAACCCTGATGGACAATCAAATTATAGCAGTACTAGTTGCTTAAGGTCAAAAAAGTCAGAATGGGTATAGAGCACTGAATAAACACTACCCTGTGATCCTGGCAGGACAAATCATTGCATCACTGAGGTGGTTTCAGGTAGTTTCAGCTGGATGCCTTGGCTGTAGCTATGCTGCAGACACTCTTCCATGCTGTGCTTCTTCACTGATGAGGAAGCAAAAGCCTTGGATAAGAGTTTGAAGTTTATTGCATTAAGGGAATTGTTGTTTGGAAAATGTAACATTTTCATGTTTTCCTGAGTGTAAGTGACTTAAACAAGCTGTAAACTGTTGCTGATGTGACTGATCTGGTTTTCCAGGAGGGTGTGTGAACATCTGTTTACCCTAGCCTAGTTTTGTTGTAAAAGAATGAGCTTAGGAAAGTTGTGACTTTCAGGCACAGTTGTATGTTGTCTCCTGCTAGAAGGTTAAGTTGTCTCCTCATACTAAATTCTCAAAGCCCACTCAAAGAAAGAATATTCAAGAAAGAAGAGCAGATAGTGACTAAAATAAAAACACATATTTTGTAGTAAAATGTTAATGTGTAAAAAACCAACCAACCAACCAACCAAAAAACCCTGGGCTTTACTGATGGAAGGCTATACCTATGCTAGTTAGCAATGCCATGGCAGTAGCTTTCCCTAACCCTGATATCAGCTGGCACAGCCAGAGCACATCTGAATTGTTCAACTCAAGTAACCTGCAAAGCAAGGTGGCTGCCTCCAGGTTAATTGTTGGGAATGGTCCTGTGCTCAGGAATTCCTCAGGAGATGACTAGGAGGTGTAAGCCCCAAAAGGTGTCAGGGAATGCTCCAGCAGCTTGACAGAGCAGGGCACTGGGCTCCAGTGCCCATACCCTGGCACTACTGACTGTGCACTAGTGTAGATGTACTACTGCCATAGCTACAAGGTGTTACATGGCTCTGAAATAGTCATACTGGGCTATTGATTCCAGTAGGGAGAATGAGTCACCAGACCTGTTTCAGGCATCTCTGAAGGTAAGATGAGTCACTGTTCTAGATGTACCTACTTCTCCCACAGTGTGATTAGCTCACACTTGGGCTTAGGGAAAATGGTTTCTACCCTGAAAGGAGGATGGCAACGTCTATATCAAAGTGCTCACCTCTTTGGCTGACAGGCTTCTAATGTTAATCATTTGAAAATGTGTCTAAACTGAGTGAATCACAGAAGATTTTATTACTCTCATGCTTTGCACTGCCCTTCAGAGCTAATTCTGTTGCATTTACATGAGCATGCTCCAGCACTGAAGCGCAGCAGTGCGTGAGCTGAACTGTCTTTTACCTCCAAGTCGGTGGGGGTTGAAGGTTGCATACACCTGCAGATCATCAGTGGGAAAGAATGTGGAGGAGCATGTTCTCAGAGAAATGTATTGGTGGTAGAGTCTTATAAACCAGATCATTCAGGAGGGGGCAAGAGCTGGTGTTTGTAGATATCGCTAGGAGCTGGAGTAGCTACGAGGCTGTTTAGACCTAGGCACAGATCTAGTCTTGGTCTAGTTTCTGTAATGACTTAATGGCTGGCTCCTCTGTGCAGGACATCAAGGAATAACACCCTTCACAGTCCTCCTTTTCTGTGGGTGCAGAAGTCTATAAGACAGTCTGGCTCATAACATCTGTGTATCATTTTTCCCATAAGTGAGGTAAAGACAAGCACTTAATTATCCCTCCTCTTCTGCATCCTCCCCAAAATGAAGTAGCTCAATTACAGATGGGCAGCTCTTCAGGTTGGGAGGCTTCTGCCAGCAAAGTACTTTGGGACCTTGAAGTATACTACAGAGGGTTTTAATTACTATCTTCTAAGTAAGGTTTTCCACTCTATTAGCTGTCTTTGTTTCTTTTATCACGCGTGCTTGTTGTATGATTTGTCATTTCCAAGGTAGGAGCAGCATTAATTATTAAACTTCCAATAGGCAGAAAAACATAAAATATTTAAACTTCTCATCCTCCAGAGCCTCTTTAACGAGGTCTGTGCTGATTACACATACCATGACAAAACATTGCAACCATGAAACCTTTTGTGATTCATTGCATCTTCTCAGCTGTGAGAAGGAATTCAAGGAACAGATGTGGGTTTGGTCTATCGCGCACATCCCTCAGCATGAGATATAAATAGGGTAGGATAAATAATACATGTGTGGTGCCTGGACAGTTTGCTTTTTTGTATCTCTAGTTAGACAGCCTGTAGTAACTGAGGAGTCTCAGTTCAAGTCAGAAGGATCCTGTGTGTTTGGAATGGGAAGTTAAATTAGTGAACTTCTTCTTTATTCGGTTTGCAGCTTCTTCTTGTGAGATGTGGCCTTTGGTTCGTGTCACTGAGCTGCAGACCTGGCTGCTTTGGGGACTTGTGGCACTTTTGACTTGCAATTCAGAGTCAGTGTAATAAGCACTTACTGTGTTTGTGGAAACTGCATGTCAAAGAGCAGGTTTCACATGGGCTTTTCACCGGCGAGTGAGTAGAAGCTTCTGGCATCAGCAACCTGCTCTTAAGGAAGTGTCTCTACATCTCTTCTAACAGCTATTTCTCAGTCACATTTATTAGCTACAGAGAGATGGGTTTGCAAACTGAGTGGATGTACAAGCAAGGGAAACATGTTTGAAACATCCTGAGCTTCCAAAACTCAAGTGAATTAAGAAGTGACCACTGGTAGGGGCCATCCATGATGGGAAGGAGGAAATAGGAAAGGAAATGTGTTTAAAAGAACCAAGAGGGTCACCTCAGATTTCTCCTTTATTCAATATCACTGAACATTAAGGTACAGTGAAGATGCCTACGTGTCCTAGAAACAGCAAGTAAAAGAAGTGGTAGAAGTGGAGCAATAAAGCAGAGAGTTTATGGACCAATACCTAAGATATTGGTCAGGCAGTCTCATGTGGTACTGAACACAGGACTATACAGAAAGGAATGCAGCTGCCTGCAAAGTTGGATCTGGTCAGGAAAGCTGTGATAACATAGTTTTCACATGGGAAACACAATTTTAATTGGAAAATTATAAAATGCCTTTAAAAAACTATTTTCAGAGGATCTTTGACTGCATCTTAGCACTTCTCTTGCTAAATAAATATTTGGGAGGCTGTTGGAGACATGGAATTTGCATCTTCCATGCAGCAAAAGTATCCCTGGGAGCTTCTGCAGTACCAGCATGATTTAAACAAAAAACAAAGCAACTTTTTAGTCCTAAACGAGTTAAATAATAATAATAAAAACTACACAATTTTTTCAATGTCTTTTGCTTTGGTTTAGTTTGAAATATGTTTAAAAAAAAACACAAACCAATTTTTTTTCAATGTCTTTTGTTTTGGTTTAGTTTGAAGTATGTTTTAAAAAAAACAAACTCTTTTTTTTCAGTGTCTTTTGTTTTGGTTTAGTTTGAAATATGTTTAAAAAAAACACAAAACATTTTTTTTCAATGTCTTTTGTTTTGGTTTAGTTTGAAATATGTTTAAAAAAATAGAAAATAAAAGCCAAACCTCCAGTTTCAACTGGTTATAATCACTCTGTTCTCTATTTCTCACACCCTAGGTTGGGTCACTTTGATTTACTCTCATCAGCATAATGGGAAGCTGTGATTCTCTCTTCTCTTGTGAGATGTGCTGTAGACAAGTGCCTAGGGAATGTATAATTTCCCATTAGCAGCAGTTGTTCTCCATGAGACTCTCAGCTCAGACCAGAATAAGTAAGTATTAAATCTGAAGTTAACAATGCAGAGAGATCCTCAGTGTATTCTTTCAAGTTATTAAAATGATCTGCCCTTGTGTGACATATTAGTGCAGTGATTATCTTTTAGAGGGGATCTTTAAAGGCTGCTTTAATTGCACATTATTTTAATATCATTATTACAATGGAGAACAAATAAACCATTGCTGCTTGTAGTATTTTAGAACAGTAAAGCCATGCATTTCCAAAAATAGGGAAGGAGTAGTTGAAAAGGCTGCTCTTTAACTTCTGTCTTTTGTACTGCTTTTAATAGGCTGATGTTCAACTGCCACAGAAGTAGATCTACAATGTGATGCTCTTATATGGTGATTGAGCTGCTGAAATGTCCTGTAAATTAGATGGGCTCTGTTCAGAGTCATAGCAGGAACTCTTGGCCTCTGCACAGCAATGCCAGCTCTCAAACATGAGATCAGCTAAAGCAGAAAAAAGTCTGGTCAGAAAGTATGAACTGTATCTTTAAATCTGTCCAGCATCTGTGTGCCCAGTTTACAGTCACAACCTGCCTCACCAGCTTTTGCCTTCTCCCACTTTACCTTCTGTTTTCCTCCATTGGGGTCTGACAGGCAGGGTGTCCCAGGCCATCTCTAGAACTGTAACTCAGCTGTGGGAGTACACACAGTGCAAACTCCAAGGGCTGTCTTGTGCCACTCACAGCATGGCAATGCCAGGGGCATCTCTAGAACTGTAACTCAGCTGTGGGAGTGGACACAGGGAGCTGTTTCTAATTCAGGTTCTGTAGCTAATGCTTCAGGTTGAATAGTGGATTAGCTTTGAAAAGCTTTCACTGCTGAACAATGCCCTGAGTGAAAATGACAGCAGATTCTGAGCTTTTTTTTTTTTTTAGAAGCTGAAGTTTACATATGGTGTCCTTGATAAAGATGGAGGATTTAGGGTCAGGAATCAGAAGCAAGCCCTTTTGCTTCTGGTTTTGCTGTGTGTAACACTTATTTTGCCTGTAAGAGTGTATACAACACACGTTTGGG
>WBNM01011402.1:46242-59649 GCA_013399055.1 Ramphastos sulfuratus | reverse complement strand
GCAAACTCCAAGGGCTGTCTTGTGCCACTCACAGCATGGCAATGCCAGGGGCATCTCTAGAACTGTAACTCAGCTGTGGGAGTGGACACAGGGAGCTGTTTCTAATTCAGGTTCTGTAGCTAATGCTTCAGGTTGAATAGTGGATTAGCTTTGAAAAGCTTTCACTGCTGAACAATGCCCTGAGTGAAAATGACAGCAGATTCTGAGCTTTTTTTTTTTTTTAGAAGCTGAAGTTTACATATGGTGTCCTTGATAAAGATGGAGGATTTAGGGTCAGGAATCAGAAGCAAGCCCTTTTGCTTCTGGTTTTGCTGTGTGTAACACTTATTTTGCCTGTAAGAGTGTATACAACACACGTTTGGGAATTTTCTTTCATGGAATCTGTTACCTTTGACAAAGGAATAACAATAATGGAAGGAAACAGAAGATTTTGACTTAGCAGAATGTACTTTTGCATTTTCCTCTGTGATTCCTTGCCTTATTTGTTTTAAAGAAACCAGAATAAGATATGTTCAGAGCCCCACAAGGCTTCTTGTCCTGACAAATGAAACACCCACTGCTGCTCATTAGTCTGGAAGTCAGTGTGCAATGCAGTTAGCTCCCTCTTTCTGATAGCTGCTTTTTCCTAAAGCTCTGTGTTATCCTTGAAGGTAGGTCTAGTGGAGGTATACAGAGGTAGGCTGGTGGACAACTCATGTATACATTGCATAACAAATCCAAGCTTTTTTTCCCCCTTTCTGCTTCAGCAAGCTTCTTCCTAAAGCATTTTTCTGGAATACAAACATGGAATATTTATTATGCAGTTTACCAAAGGTGATGCATTGACAGGTACCTGATTGTAGAGGTTCACAAGAGGCTTTCACCACAAATCATGGTGCAGTCTGGAAAGGATCCTGATCTTTGAATGGCCAGAAAAAACCCAATAGAGTCTGCATTACAGAGCCCCACTCCTGTCTCCCACCAGTCACTCAGAACTGATCCTGTGGAGCACAAACCTATGTGAAAATTAAAAAGATGACCCTAAATTAAGGAATAAACTAAATACAGAGGGTTTTTTTGTAAGATAGATAGATAGATAGAGATGATAACAATTATCCACTTCATGGCCTGGAGTGATGTGAAACACAGAACTACATCAGCATAGAAGAAATCCAGCCCAATTTTCAGAGTCTATAGCAACCGCCTCTGAGATGTGCACATCAGTAGGAAATGATTTCTCCAAATGACCTGTCTGAGACATGTATTTCATGGCTTCTGGACAGAAATATTACAGCAGTCTGATCTTTCCTCTCTGCAGAAATCCTTCAAATGGTATCAGCCCATGGATGTGATGGACATCCAAGCCTGGGTCCTGGCCCTGCCTGCACCCCCATTGCCTTCCTTCTCTCCTCTGCTGTAAGATNCTGAGCTTGGAGGTCTCTTCCAACGTGGGATTCTATGCTGGTGAGTTGGGGTTGGGCTCAAGCAGGGCTTTTAGAGAGAGTAAGGAGCTGCACCCACAGTGACTGCAAGGGCTAGGGCAGTGCTTAGACAATGGCTGAGAACGCTGGATTTGAGTAGTTCTCCACTCCTCGTAGTTCTTTGCTCTTTGTCGGTACTCAGCTGGCTTAGCAGAGGTGCTGTCTCGGGGAACATCAGGTCGTAGTCCATTACTGTTCCATTTGAACGTATTTGCTGCGCTCTAGAGGAGCTGGAGGAACTTGCACGGACTAGGGATGCTTGGTTATGTACGTTAAGCCATCCTAAAGTGTGGATTATGGAGGGAAAATGAAGAAAGGAAGCTAACCAAAGGCAAAAATAGCCTCCCTAAAATGTTGCCAGGGTATGAAGTAGCAGCAAAATGAAATTTTCGAGTAAGGAACAGGGAATTAATATACTGCAAAGTGGTAGAAGCAAACACATAGACACCATCACAGAGGAGGGGCCTGACAGAAGAGGTGATACCCTTTCAAGAAATGATTGTTGTACTGAATGAGTTATGATTGCAGGTCTTGGCAAGAATAACTCCTCCAAAGCCCTTAGCAGACAATGTGCAGAGTGCTTCTAAAGGGGTCAGGCTGGTCCTTTAGAAACAACCTCTCTGCTGAACAACCAAAACTAGGAATGGTACCAGCTTGTGCAATGACAGAGCTCAGCAAAAAGTGCAAAGCTCCAGGAAGCAGCAATTAAGGAATCCACCACCAAGAAAAGACTGGAATCTTGCAACAGAGCTGAAGCTAATGACAAACACAATCAACAGACTCTCCGGGCAGGATTCAGCTCAAGATTCAGGTCACCCACGTTTTGGTGCATAGCTGTGAGGTAGGTGTCCAAAATGCCACTATTCTACAAGGAGATCTGGTAAAAGTATCCTCAGAGGTGCCAGAGGGTAAGTGAGATATCACATGAGACCCATGATCAGTCAGAGAGGCAGATAGAAACTAGGTAAGAGTCTCCAGGACTACCTGGAATCAATATCTGCTCAAGTGAATTAAAGCCCACCTAGAGCCTGTTCAGGGCAGCTGAATTAACCCACAAGTTTACTTCAGAGGGAACTGACTCACCTGTCAGGACCCACAGACTACATTATTAACACTCTACTGACTGCAACAGGGGGTTATGTGATAGCTTACCTTGCAAAAAAACAAACCACACATGCTTAGACACCTTTGTGAATTTGGATGTCTTAGTCAAACTCAACTTCAGTCTTCACCTAAGCATGACAAGGGTACACAGTCTCAGGTTGTGCCAGAGGAGGTCTAGGCTGGATGTTAGGAGGAAGTTGTTGCCAGAGAGAGTGATTGGCATTGGAATGTGCTGCCCAGGGAGGTGGTGGAGTTGCTGTCCCTGGAGGTGTTGAAGCAAAGCCTGGATGGGGCACTTAGTGCCATGGTCTGGTTGCTTGGCTAGGGCTGGGTGCTAGGTTGGGCTGGGTGAGCTTGGAGCTCTCTTCCAACCTGGCTGAGTCTATGATTCTATGACACTTGCTGGGGTGGGGAAAGGGGTGGGGGGAATATATATATATATTTAAACCATCAATAAATAAGCAATGATCATAGCTTGGAGAAGTACTACTGTAGAGGATGTTGTGCTTCATCAAACACAATACTGGTTTTGCTCAACAAAAGAGACAGAGAAAGCAAAGTCAGGAGTATAATATTGCTGTAGACCTGGAATATCACAGGATGTCAAACATTCCACAGTAGAATCACTTAGGAAAAAAGCAGAAAAACCAAACCCACACTGCTCATACCTTTCATAGGGTTCAAAAGGATCTCTTGCAAGTCACTACTGCAACACTCTGAACTCTTCTAAAATGCAGAAAGAAAAATTGACCCTAAACTCTTACCTTTCACAAGTATGGTCAATATGGCCCCACAGCTGCAAAACAAAATCCTTTAAGTCTGATGTGTTTTGTTGCTAATGACTTACTTGAGAGAAACAGTTAAAAAGAAGGGCCCTAGTTAGGCAGGAGTGTGCTAAGAGATGTAGATACACAGCCAGACCAATGCTTCAACAGAAATGAGCAGATTGTCCAGTGTTGACATAGAAATATAGTCTCTTATCATCAGAAAACACAGCACATCAGAATCTGTCACCTCAAGGTATTTACAGGTAGACACACTGCATTTTAGGAGACATTAAATAGGGTGTCCCTCCCCAGCATTACAAATGAATGGGGGGAAAAAAAATAGCAGGAGCTTCTTAAAAGCAATTGTCTTCTCTCAAAGACAGGAGATAATGTAACTTCCTGTAAACCATCACAGCCCATTTCTTCCAGGAGATTGGTGTTGTCTATACAACACCTCATGTTCAGAGTCTTCCATGATGTAGTTGGGATGGAGGGTCTATAAAAGCTGTGCTATGAACAGTAGTCAGTCTCAACTTGCACAGATCTTTTTTTTTTCCCCCATTGTGTAGGCTTTTGGGCCTTAAAGAAAATTCCACCCTGAGTAACTCTCCTCAGGATAAGTCTCCATTACCTTAAGACATGCAAACAAACAAACAANAAAAAAAAAAAAAAAAAAATTAATTTAAAAAAAAAAAAAAAAAAAAAAAAAAAAAAAGTTCTTATCTATCCTATTTTCCCAGAAGGAATTATGTTTGAAAGCATTGTGTGGATTCATGAGTGAAACCCTAACTCAGAGAAGCACTCTCATTCAGGAAAACATTTATGCTTACTTTAAGCACCTTATAAAAATCTCACTGAAATCAATGGGACTTTGGCATGCACTTAAATAGTCCTTGCCACCCTACATGCTTATGATGGACTTCTATTCAAGAAAGCAATCAAGCACAAGTTTCTGACTCAAGATCTAAAGGTATTCTGTGAAAAAAAAACCCCACAATTCTATTCCAAGCTCTACTAATAAATTAGGGGTTTTGTGATTTTGTTGTTTTGGTTTTGTTGGGTTTTTTTCCTCTTTTTTCCTTAAGAATGTATAACATGAATGTGCTTTGCTTCATTTTAAGCTGCAAAGGCCCATTTTATATACTGCTTGTTAAATCAGATTCTAATGATTCTTTCCTTCATGCAAATCTTTCCTCTCATTCATGGATTGTATTTAAATTCTGCTCAGCTTGCATTCACGATGCCTTGTCAGTGATTTGCATTGCTCTGATGCGTTTGCCCTGGTTGCACCTCTCACTCACTTTGGCTTGAGAACATAGAAGCCACAAATAACTCTTTAGCTGCTAAAAACAACACACACAATTCCTGTACGCTAATGAGCTAGAGGATGGCAGCAATGAAGCTCCTTGTGGGTCTCTGTGGTTTCCTGATCTGACTATTCCCAAAGCCTCGCTCCACGCTTCGGAAAATTGCTGTTTTCCAAAGTGTTATAGGCAAAATACTGCTTCCCTTGAGTTTCACCAAAAAGTGACTTCAGCTCAAATCTCAACAGTAAAAATGTGTTTTCTACCCAGCAGGTTTTGGAAAAGGAAGCAGAGCAGCTGCCTGCTGGGGGACTGCTCTGCCCTCTGCACACTGCTGGGAGGCTGTGGCTCCAGATGGCAGCAATGCCCCAAAGCTGCAGGTTCTGTAGCTGCATGAGAAACACTCCCTTCCAAAAAAAGGTCAGATTTAGTTTTATTCCCACCCTATATTTGGACAGAACTCCAAAGTTGGTCGCTGAGTTTCACAAGCCAGATTGCTACATCCTCTGCTTTACCCTGAAAGGGATTCTTTCAATTTCAACCCCTGAGAAATGCTGAGGGTATCATATCTAACATGCATTTCGAATCCAGGCTGTTCACAGCATCCTCCTGATTTCAGAAGATGTTAAAATGGAGCATTCTCGTCCTACGTTTATTTTGTGGGGGAAGAAAATCAAATAGGAAAAAAAAAAGAAACTAATGCTTCTTGGTGAAAAATGTTAGGTGTAATTTAGCAATGATAATGTTTGGAGTAAAGAAGTGAGGCATTTTTAAAACATACATGAAAACGTCTAACAAGTCATATATAAGGCAAAAATGATTGGAAAAGAACAGGTGTTGGGGTTTTTTTCCTGCAGTAAATTAAATCAGGAAGCATCCAAGAGAGACAGCCCAGCTTTCTCCTGGGTACTCTATGGAGTATGAATATTGACTTCCACACATCTTTCTGACTAAATGTATAAGAAAGGACGTTCTAGTTCTGTACTTTTCCGCGCTGGCTGCGGTGCCACTCATCTCTACCCGGAGAGTGGCCCCAGGAGGTGTGTGCCAGGCGGCAGGTGCCAGGGAAGTGGCATGGCCCCCGCCACGGGCTCCACCACACAGCAGCGGCAGCGCAGAGCCGAGCCTGTCGCTACCGCTATAGGTGCCAGGGCAGAGAGCAGGGCAAGGGCCTCGGCGTGAAGTTCCAGTCTCGGCCAGCTGGGGGCACTGCTGGACGGCGAGCAGAGCGCAGGGTCCCCGCCGGCTCCCGCCGAGCCTTCTGCAGCACACCGATCCCTGCGGCAGCTCCTCCGGGTGCTGGCGTTTCTTGCCCGGTGCAACTCCAAAACTGTTGTAACACACCTGTCGGGCTTAGAGAACTGGAAGAATGAGTACTTTTTTTCCCTCTATCCTTCTAAAAGCCGATTTTACATCATCCCTTCAGCACACGTAGCACAGGTGTGGCTCGGCAAGCCTAAGGCGGGGACCCTACACCGCTCTGTTTCTTTTCACCTGACTGGTTCAGATCTCTTCCTGCCTTCCTGGTGAAGAGGATCGCATCTCTAACCCAGGCCCCATGTAAGGAGCAGGGTATTTTATGAGTTGTGTAAAGGCAATAGTGGGACTGGTGCTTGAGGATGTCAGCTCTGTTGAAAACTGGTGATGGATTCGGTGCTGTTCCTGGGAAGCTGCCTCCATTGTACGGGAACCAATGGCCTTGTGGAGGAGTGCTGGGGGGAGACTGGTGGGGAGGGCATAGGTGTGAGGGTGTGCTTGTAAAATGGAGTGTTACTGAAAACGGAACAGTCAGGAAATTCATATTCTTCCCCTAGACTTGCAGTTAAGTTTTGTCGGCCTGGATATTATTAGCACAATTTTTGCTCCCAAGAACGAACATGACTGCCAATTCACTAGTTAATGGGAAGGGGTTTGAGATCACAGGTAAGAGACTTGTAGGAGCAAAAAGGTATTATCTCAGCCTTCCAAACCCTTGGTTTGGCACGTGACCTTAGGTACTAGTTCCTGGAGTGATTTGACTATCCTTAGTCACCTGAGACTATGGCTCCATATTTTAATAGCAGACACTAGTTATTTCCATGCTACTGTAACGTTCATGGTGTGCAATCCTTTCTGCTGAACAAGTAAAATTCATGCTCCTGATTACAGTAATGATGGGCATTTATAAAAGCTTAAGTAAGCAAAGCTGTCTGAACATTTCTAATTGAGTTCTCTTAAAGCCTGCCTAGAAATCATCATGGCCACATGCAGTGAGTCTGCCCTGCTTAGTATTTCTTCCTTGGACCATCATTTGTAATTGACTTTCTTTATTCTTACTAGGCTCATCCTGTTGCTTTCAAGGTGACCTTTGCTGCCCAGCCTTTTTAACTCCAGGAAGAGGTGTCTTAATTTTTCCATACCACCTAGTGGTGGTATGCAAAGGCAAAAAGAGAGGGGAGATGGCCAGGATGAGCAATGGAGAGAAATTGTTCCTCACTTCCTTCCCTGTTGGGACAAGCTCAGTTGGACACGGAGGGTGCGAGTGGGAGAAGTGTGTGCCTAGAAAAGCACAGGCTGTGTGGCTCTGGAAACAGGGTGCAGGAGCAGGGCACGCTACAGGCAGGTTGTAACAGGCACTTTGGAAACTGGTTGTGATTCTGCAAGCTGGTTAGACTGGCCCCCACTGAGCTTTCCTCCAGCAGTGTCTTTATTGTAGGTGAGCTTTCACTCCAGGAGCATCTCCTGTCATTTTTCTCTGCTCATGATCACCAGTTCATTTTCTCCCTGTATTAGGTGGCCTGCCAATCCCATATGAAATTTTTGTATCTTTACTGATGGAAGTCAACTTAGTGGGCAGGTGTGTGCTTGTGAAAGCAGTATGTTGAGCACAGTCACTGGGATCAAACCTGGTCCTGTATTGAAGTTTTTGCATTTCAGAGTAGCTCTAGGATTCTCCCAAGGACTCTAGTATTTCTTTCTCTGATTCCTTTTTAAATCTGAGCATTCTGCTTTGGCTCCCACTGTGGGATTCCTCTTGGGAAAAACTGCTGTTGATTTTTCCTATAAGCTCACTTCAGGTGCCTAGCAAGATGTTTGCCCAAGTAAGCCAGGAAAGGGCCTGGCCTCTGAAGCTGGGGGGAAGCACAATGTAGGTGGGTATGCATGCAGAGGTGCCTTTGCCTCCAGCTTTCCTACTCCACCTGGGAGACTTTTCAGGACATTTGAAGAACTCTTTAATAGGTGAGCATCCTGATACTTTAATTTTAAAATATTCTATAAGAAAGGAGGGAAAAAAAACCCCAAACAAAACCAAACCAACAAAACCCAAACAAACCATCAACACAACCTTCTCAGCCTTCACAACCCTCTCAGAAAGCCTGACCACAATCATAGTATTTCAATATGTAAGAATTTCCCAATTCCTCCCTGTTTGAAGTCCTTTCCATTCCATAATTAATTACAAAAGTTCTAGGAAAGCTTCCCCTGCACAGGGAAGATTTTGCATGGCACTTGCAGGTATCTGCCAGGACCTCAGCATCAGGGCTTAGGGGAGGTGTGGTGCCCCTCCTGAGGCTTTGCAGCACACCTGTGCTGCTCTGCCTTGTTTTAAAAGGCCCATTGGCAGCTGGGGCAGCTCCTTTGGAGACTGCTGGGATTATTCATTCATTACAGCAGGAGGAGAATAATCCACAGCGTTTCCTATTGAAGCAGGAAGATGTGAAGCAGAGAGGGGTCCTGGAAAGCAAGTGACCGCTAAAGGTATGTTACTTCCTGGAGAAGAAAAAATCCCAAGCTTTGTTTCTCTGCTACCTTAGTCACTGTCCTCCACAGAGCAGTTACTTAGACCTCCCTGTTAGCTGCAAGAGCCCAAATGTTGCCATACAAGTTGTACTGTGGAGCCACATCCGTGATAATGAAGCTCTCCTGAGCTGCCAGGTGCGGCCCTCGCCCATGGGCAAGCCCATGCCAGCAGGGATGCCAAGGGCACTCCTGCTCCACCAGCGAGGGCTTGGGCCATGGGTCCGCTTGGACAAAGGCAGGTCATCATCAGACCTTCAAAGTTAACAGGCAATTCCTACCACCTCACTGCTGTTTTCTGGATCTTCATGGTGAACTTATCTTTAAAGTCTCATAAGGGGAACCATCATAATGTGACATTCTGTGTAGTTGTGTATTTTTACTTCTAGTATACCTAACTGCCTTGTTGTTGGTTTTCTTCATGTTTTTCTTAGATGTAAATTTTAACTCAAAACAATTTGCACTCATAAATTACCTTCTTTAGCACTATTTCCCCAGGCTTGTGTTTCTAGCTATTTGAATTTTTTCTCATTCATTCAACCTCTATTACTCACATCCAAAGCAGACAACTTGTTAACCTAACTAGATGTGAGGCTCCCTTCCTGACAAAGTCCACCTGCAGCACCCCTTAGCTCATTCCAGGGTAGGTTGAGCCACAGGGCCACTTCCTACCTGTTACTGGAAATGCTTTTATCTCATCACTAGCAACTCGCACCAGTAGTCTGCAGAGACCTATCTAAACAAATCCTCACAGAATAGTTGCAGCTCTGTTTCTCCAGTCTTCCTTGCCAGGACCTGCTTGCAGGGGAAGGAATACAGATTTTTACCTGAAGATATGTGGTTTGATTGTGCTTTGATGTGTGAGGCTTCCCCAGCAGGAAGACCTCTGCCTTAGACCCACTGGCAGCAGGGCAAATTGCCATGTTGATTTAAATGTTCCAACAACTGTTAAAAAAATGCTTCCAGCAATACAGGAAAGCAGCAGAACTTTTTCAATTTACAGGGATATCAATATTCTCATCCTGGTCAATTGCTGCATAAATAAGCATCATGCATACATCCCAGTAAACATATTTTGTGTTTGAGAAGCTAAAACTGTTTTTCCCTCCAAGAAGTTAGAGACTTGCATTTTAAATTCCTCCTTTTCATGATCCTCATAACTTTGTAGAAGTGGAGGAGTCTATTAAGTCAGGGGATCTTTCAAAGGGATACCAAGTCAGTGCTCAATGGAAGGAGGTTTTTCCCACAAATCATGACTGATGTCTGTGTCATTAGTAGGGTAGCTGCCCATCTCTTACCGTGATTGACAGGTTAATAAGGGACCTGGGGCTATCTTTTCACTACTAGCACACAACCTAACCAATTGCTTTTAAATGATTGCTAATTTGACAGAATATAAGCACAAGGCATTAAAAAAAAATCTGGAATCGTGTCTAATGCAGTTTTTACTCCTGGTATTCTGAGTGATTCCATTCTAGAAAATAGAATGTAGTTAACAGATTTTATGGTTGGATTTTTTTTTTTTTTAAGATACTCAGGTTTTAAAGAAAATCTTGTAGTTGTTCCTTGGTTCAATTAGGAGCAAAAGAGAAGGGAGTTTTGTAATGCAATTGTCCTGTAAAGGAAAATGTTTTAAATTGGGGAGATTATGTGAGCAGACCACCTGTAGGGCATTCATAGCCTTTTTCTATAATGCTCCAAGCCATGCCTTGCTGCCTGCAGTCTGGCTAACAATGCAGGGAAAAGCTGTTTAAAAGGCTGTTCTCCCTTTTCCCTCTGGTGTTCACTAACTGTTACAAGTCTTCCTCTTAAAATAAAAAAAAAAAAGGAAGAAAAAAGTTTTAAAAAAAAAAAAAAAAAGTAAAAAAAAAAAGTCCCACGTCCCTTTAATTGAAGAACTTTAAGGCTCCATGGTGGCCAATTGGTCTGCAACAAGAGGAACTGGGCAGCAGGCAAAGAAACTTCAGACTATACATCACGTTTGGTGAAGAGAAAAGATCAAAGTTTTCCCAAACTCAAAAGAAACCAAGTTCCCTACAGATTAACCCTATTCATTTAGCTCCTCTTAAAGGAATGATGTTCTGAGCCACTGGGCAGACAGGTAAAAAGTTCAACAATTGCTAAAGCATTCTTCTGTTAATTCAACAGCCTTCTGCTCAAATAAATTAGCTTGGTCCTGACAGAAGAACAATACCTTTTCCCTTGAAAAAGGACCATATTTGATATACAAAAGTTAAGATGTTAGTTTAATCTGTTAAAACGAGATTGAACTAACAAATCCGTAGTACATGATCTATGAATTTAAAACATTAACCTTTTACACTTCAGCATGCATCTCCAGAAAGGCAGGTGCTTACAGGACTGGAGACAACAGATAGAAGTGGGTGCACATTCCTAAAGTAACAGCCATTTTAAAAGGATACTTAAGCCCTCTGAGATGAGCCTTTTGTAAAGTCTGGCTCCCAAGACACTGCCATTTTTCAAAAAGCAAAGGAGAATATGGTAAGGCACCTCTTGGTTTGGGCAAACACTTTTTCAGTACAACTTGCTCAATGACCTTTTTTTTGTTCCCCCCCACCTTGTGCCTATGTATCTCACTGCTTTCACGGAGGCAGGCATCTGTTAGACAGTCATGACTGGGGCACAAATGTAGATTGTAGCTCATAGAACCACCTAAAGACACAGCAGCTGGAATAACCAGTGTGGGAGTAGGAGGAAAGCTTGAAAAAAGTAAATTTATCAAAAGTCATTTTTATTGACAAAATAGAATACTCATATTTGCTCTTACAGGGGTAGCCTCTAAACTTTTTTACAAAAAAAATTTACAGACTGTATAGCTTTGGATATATACATATTTTACACATCTGTACAAGGTAACAAATAATTATATAAATACATCCTTTAATGTAGGAAACCCGTATTTAGCTGGGGTGTATAATTAAGACAAGTTTTGCTTCAGTCTGTATTGTAAGGCATTTGCCTGGTCATCGATATCCCAAAAACCTGCAGTCCCAGTAGGCTCCCACCTCAGGATAGGGGGGGGAGGAAGACTCTCCCTCCCATAAGCAAAGAGCTGCTGTTAGTCCAGAATGAATCAGAAGCTGCTTTGCCTTGCCCTCTGCAAGACACGGGTGAGCCTCTACCCTCCTCTGCCAGCAAAATAATAAGCTGGCTCCTTGAAGTACATGCTCCCTGCATATGAATGGAGGGGAAGGAGGAGGGGGCCGGAGCCTGGGGCCTCTGCCAGCTGCATTGTTCTTTACAAGCTGTGGCTAATAAGGACCATTAGAGGTTCATTAATGGCACCAAACAGTGAGGGGGCATTTTAGGCAGGCCAGTGTCCCTCATTCCCTAACCTTTGGCCTCTTTACTTTCTCCTTACACTTGAGACAGGGGCATCTGCTTGGGGTAGGAGACAGAGCTGGCAGTGCCTGATCTCCACGTCAGTCCAGTGCTGACATCGCTGTAGAGGGAGCCACCACCTCCAGCCCCAAGTCCTCCTGCTGCGGCGATTGCTGCCTGCCCACTTGCTCCTGCCCCTGTGCCCCCAGCCACAGCAGCACCTTTGCTGGCCCAGCAGCAGCGGGTGCAGAGGGCCCTCCAGGACTCGAGGGTCTTGCCAGACCAGACCCAGACACCAGAGGTGATGCCCACCACCAGGCACATGAAGTACTTGAGCATGAAGACAGCATAGTCAGGGCGGCGGGCCTGGTCGGGCTGCTGGTCACGCAAGCAGGGGCAGTTGTGTGTGGCCTCCCAGCGGGGCCGGTTGTGCTGCTCGTAGAAAAGGCAGGCCACCACGCTGGCAGCTGGCACGGTGTAGAGCACAGTGAAGAGCCCTAAGCGTATCATCAACTTCTCCAGCTTGTGGGTCTTGGTGGGGCCGCCCTGCTGCNCCGCCACCAGGCGCACCAGGTAGCCCAGGGAGACGAAGAGATAGCAAGCGGCCAGGAAGATGATGGGGCGCTCGGGGNTTTTAGGCAGGCCAGTGTCCCTCATTCCCTAACCTTTGGCCTCTTTACTTTCTCCTTACACTTGAGACAGGGGCATCTGCTTGGGGTAGGAGACAGAGCTGGCAGTGCCTGATCTCCACGTCAGTCCAGTGCTGACATCGCTGTAGAGGGAGCCACCACCTCCAGCCCCAAGTCCTCCTGCTGCGGCGATTGCTGCCTGCCCACTTGCTCCTGCCCCTGTGCCCCCAGCCACAGCAGCACCTTTGCTGGCCCAGCAGCAGCGGGTGCAGAGGGCCCTCCAGGACTCGAGGGTCTTGCCAGACCAGACCCAGACACCAGAGGTGATGCCCACCACCAGGCACATGAAGTACTTGAGCATGAAGACAGCATAGTCAGGGCGGCGGGCCTGGTCGGGCTGCTGGTCACGCAAGCAGGGGCAGTTGTGTGTGGCCTCCCAGCGGGGCCGGTTGTGCTGCTCGTAGAAAAGGCAGGCCACCACGCTGGCAGCTGGCACGGTGTAGAGCACAGTGAAGAGCCCTAAGCGTATCATCAACTTCTCCAGCTTGTGGGTCTTGGTGGGGCCGCCCTGCTGCTTGATGACACTGCGGATACGGAAGAGCGACACAAAGCCAGCAAGCAAGAACATGGAACCGATGGCCAAGTAGATGAGCAGCGGTGCCAGCACGAAGCCCCGCAAGTTCTCCAGGCTCTGGTTGCCCACATAGCAGATGCCAGCCACGGGGTCACCGTCCACGGAGCTGAGTGCCAGCACAGCGATGGACTTGACGCTGGGGAGCAGCCAGGCGGCCAGGTGGAAATACTGGGCGTACCCGGCGATGGCTTCGTTGCCCCACTTCATGCCGGCAGCGAGGAACCAGGTGAGGGAGAGGATGACCCACCAGATGGAGCTGGCCATGCCGAAGAAGTAGACGAGCAGGAACACTACAGTACACAGCGCCGGGCCGGTGCTCTCGTACCGCACGTGCTCGGCCACCGCCAGCTCCGGTTGCAGCTCAGCCGCCCCGCCCGCCGCGCCGCGCCC
>WBNM01011402.1:31282-46150 GCA_013399055.1 Ramphastos sulfuratus | reverse complement strand
CCCCCGCCCCGCCGCTGCACGCCACCTTCTCGTGTCCCGCCACCAGGCGCACCAGGTAGCCCAGGGAGACGAAGAGATAGCAAGCGGCCAGGAAGATGATGGGGCGCTCGGGGTACTTGAAGCGCTCCATGTCGATGAGGAAGGTGGAGACAGTGGCGAAGGTGGAGAGGAAGCAGAGCACGGACCAGAGCCCGATCCAGAAGGCGGTGAAAGCGCGCTCGTCGGGGCTGAAGTAGGGGTTGTGGCACGGCAGGGCGCAGTTGGCGATCTGCCCCGTCTTGACACGGTTGTAAAGAGGGTGCCGCTCGCTGGACACCGACACCATGGGCGCCCGGCACTGGCAGCCCGGCTCGCAGGGCGGCGGCGGGCGCGGCTTGCGCGGAGCTTCGGCCGGCGGAGCGGCGGCAGGGAGCGCCTTGGCAGGGCCGCCGGGCTTGGCGCCGCGGGGCGGGGGCTTGGCCGGCGGCGGGGCGGCGGTGGTGAGGTCCGTGCGGTTGTAGTCCATGCAGAGGGTGTCTGGGCTGCCCTGCTCGGGGAGGCGGTCGCAGCGCATCCTGTCGGGCCAGGCGAAGCCGTACTGGCGCATGAGCGGGGCGCAGCCGGCCTTGGCCCGCTCGCAGACGCTGCGGCAGGGCGGCAGCGGCTTCTTGTAGTCCTCCAGGCAGATGGGGGTGTACATGCTGCACAGAAAGAAGCGCAGATCGCTGGAGCACTGGATCTCCACCAGCGGCCAGAACTGGTGCACCTCCAGCCCGGCCTCATCCTGCGTGTCGTGGTTGAACTGGTTGGGCATGTAGGTGTAGTTGTAGCCGATGCCTTTGCACAGGGGCACGGTGATCTCCTGGCACGACAGCTCCTTGGTCGAAGAGGAGGATGCGGCGGCGGCCGAGCCGGCGGCGCAGCCAGCGCGCTGCAGCAGGGACAGGGCGGCGAGCAGCGAGGCTATTTCCAACAGGTAACTCCACTCCATGCTCAGCGGCGGCTCGGCTCTTCTCCCGTCCCGCTCAGCAGCCGCGGGGAGCGCGGCGCCACAGGAACCCCCCCGCCCCAGCTACCCCTCTGGGGGGGCGGAGGGCGGTCCCCTCCGTGCCGGCTGCAGGTGAGAGGGCTCGCAGCCCTCGCGAGGTTCCGTCGCCCGGGAGGGAAGCAGCCTTTCTCGCAGCCGGTGAGGGGGAGCCGCCGGCAAGCCCCAACGCTGTGCCAGAGGACCGGGGTCCGCTTAAGGAAGATCCCTCACCCGCCGTCGCATGGCTCTTCGCGGGGCCGGCTGGCTGCGCAGGGGGAGTCGCCGCTTTTCTCGCCGCTGCTCCAGCGCCGGCCGGACAGAGCCACAGCGGCAACGACAAAGAAGTTTCGCCGTCAGCCTCCGCGCTGTGCGGTCAAGATGGCTGAGACGTCCCGGGGACCAGGCGGTGTGCCCCACGCTCCCACCGCCCCGAGCGGGCGGGCAGCGGCAGGGCCGGTCCTACGGTGGCCGGAGCGGCCCTTCCTGCCGCCCGACCGACTCTGCAGGTGATCGCCAACCGGCCGCTCCTCGCTTTCTGCCGCCTTTTCCTCCGCAGGGCGAGCTGGCTGCTGGGCTCCCGGGGCCGCGATTGCGCCACCTGAACCGCGGAGCGATCGCGGCGGCGCCCCCGCACAACTTCTCGCTCTCGGGCCCCGGCAGCGCCACTCCGGCTACCGCGCGCTCATGAATATTTATAGCGAGTGTCGCCAGGCCCCGCCTCTGTAGCATCTTCCGCCTATCAGTGAAGCCCGGGCGGGCGGCGGGGGGGGCCGGCCCCAGCCCTCCTTAAGGTGGAGACGGCGTCCGGCCTGTGGCACGGCGGGTGCACCCCTCAGCGCCGAGCCGGCGGGGGACGTGACGGTGGGGGGGTTTTCGGCGCTGTTCCTACCGAAAGGTGCGGTTCTGCATTCTGAAACGCTCCTTGCCGAGCGCGTGGGCTGCTGTGTGGTGCTTCTTTCCCGTCGCAAGGGCTCCCGGTCAAGTGAGGTTCACTCCAGGAGCTGCAAGCAACTGCCCCGAGTCCCCGCGGACGCGGTGTTTTATTAAACCTTTGGCGTCCGCAAGAGTTTTCAGCCTTTTCTGCTTTGAGCGCTGCAAACGCTGGCATCGCTCGGCGCGGTGCTGAGGCCGCGCTCGGGCTGGCCGTGGCACGTGTCGGAAAGGAGCGCGGCGAAGCTGCGGACCTTGCGCGGTCCTTGGCCGGCACTTGGCCTCGATGCCGCAGGCTTTCCGCGTCTCCAAAGGCGCCCAGCGCACATCTGTCAGTAGCTGCATGTACAGCGCACAGCCGAAACGCACTGTTCTTGTACCAGGGGTCACGACTAAGGCCGAGTAGCAGGGACAGAGTGTCAGGTTCATACATTCGGAGTTCCTGATCCACGAGCAGCCGCCACTAGGAGTGCGTTTGCCAGTAGAGCAGCTGGGCACTGGGCACACGCGTACACACGGCTAACGGGTATCCACGCAGCGGGGAGAAGCCGACGGCTGAAGTTCCCCCTTAGGACTGCGGGACATAGCCCCGCGCCCCGGCAGGTGAACGTTTCCCGGCACGGCAGCTGCTGCAGCGGGGGTGTCTGGCTGCGCGGTAACTTCGAGCTGCTGCCCGTACAGCCAGGGGAGGGACAGAGATCCAGCTCGGCGACCTGTGGCAGACGGACACACAGCCACACACCACGGCTGGCCGCGGCGAGTGCCCTGCAGCCCGCTCGGGACTCCGGGAAGCCGGTTCTGCCCGGGCCGCGGCTCCCCAGGCTTTCGCGTCAGCCCGGCGCCGGAGGCGGTGACTGGCTGAAAGAGCTGCGTGCGGCTGCCCGGGGCTTTGTGACCCGCCTGGTGGCCCCGGCGCGCTGAAGGACCCAGGGCGCCTCGCTGCCGAGGCGCAGCGCGGTGGCTCCCACTTGCCACCCGCGGCTACCCGCCGCTGCCGGCGCAGGGACCGAGCCGTGGTAGCCGGCAGGGCCTGAGCGAGCCGAGGCGCCAAACCCTTCTCCTCGCTCCCCGCGCAGGCGCCGCCGCGTCCGGCCGCGGGCTGGCCCCAACCGCGCTGCAGCGCAGGCGGAGACCGGAGCCCGGATGCTCGGTGCTCCTGGGGGCCGTGGGGCGGCCCTAAGGGAAATTGCCGCCGTTGCCGGGTCGCTCCAGGGAATGAGGAGCGGGGAATTCCGGCGCCCCCTCCGTAGCCAGACCACCTTAAAAGCAGCGGCGTTGTGCGGCGGGCGCGGGCTCGGTGCGGCCGTCCCGGGGGGTTGTCGTCCTCCCAGGACGGGGCGTTTGTTTGTTAATTGACGCGCTGTTGCGCTTCGCGCTCGTGTGGCGCTCACGCTGGGGCTGTAATGACTGTAATCTCGGGAACACGCCGCTCGGGGTGGCGGCGCGGCGGGGTTTGTCTTTCGGCAGCCTGAAATACTGTGATTCGCCGCCTTTCAAACCGGGAGGAGTGGAGCCGGGGCGAGGGTACCGGGGGCGAGCGCACCTCGGGAGGCGGTGCGGTAGCTGCGGAGCGGGCGCCGAGAGGGAATTAAGCACAGGAGGCAAAACGAAAAAGCAATTCCAAGTTTGTTGGCTGTGCTAAGAGGATTCTCTGCGCTCCTGCCCCCTTGTCTGGCTGTTTAAACGAGCGCACGGATTACCCCGTTAAGAGGAAATGGGCAATAATGGGGCAATAAACACATTTACTCTGTAATCACTGCGGTAATTTGCAAAACCCCTTTCTCGACTCCAGCGCCCACCTGAGGGAAGATTCTGCGCTCAGACGGGACAGAGAAGTGCTTGGAGGACGCGGTCCTGCTCCTGGGTGTTTCACAGCCTGGGCTGCGAAATCAGTCCTCCTCGCTTTTATTTCTGGTCAAAATCAGATTTTCCCCAAGAGTTATGTTAGTGCTAACTTAGTTAATACCCTACTGAAAAGTGTTAGGAGATTGAAGTCTGCCCAGTGAAGAAAACGCAATGAACAGTTTGTCATCTCTCTGAGATCTTTGTGACTGACAGAGGTTTAAAAAGTCCCTTTCCAGTCCTGGATGTGATGCTCTACGTTAAGGAGTGACTGTTAAGGCTGGCTGGTGGCTGCTTGAAGCTTGCCTTATTTAAAATTCTCTCCAAAACGTAAAGGGGTGAGTCTCGTCGGGAGAGCTGGGCGAGGCTGTAAATTACTGCTCTGTCAGGTTTCCTATGGCCTGTTACAAAGTACCTTTTTACGCTGAACTTAAGCTCTACACTACAGAGACAGCAGATGTGAGGTGATGGCTTCCAAAAGCAACACAGATGCTGTAAAATTTCCATTGCAATATTTCAGCGAGGAAACTCAGGAGACATGCTGAATGTTACAGTTTAGAATTACACTATAACTCTCCTAGAAATAAGAGAATACCAAGTTTCTCAACAGTACATTTGGCTTCATTCCTACTGTCATTCACATGCTCTTGTCTTACAGCATGAAAAGAGATGCAGCACAAAGATCCTGTGTGTCTTGAAGCTCTTCAGCAATGACAAAATCGGTAATATGGAACTTTATGGCAATTTAGTAATGACTGCACATCCAAATTCCCTAGTAAGACCATGATAATTTTTGGAATTGTCTTTCAGGTATATGAAACAGCACAGCTGTGGGGAGGCTGCTGTACTTTATATGACTGAAAAGCAGCCTGGATAGCTCAAAGCTATGGAATCACAGCCTAGTTTGTGTTCCTCATATTAAGACTTCCCTGAAGTCAGTAGAAGTACTGAGATGAAGGATTCAAGGGTCGAGTCTTTAAAATGGTTTGTGTGTTTATTCCAAAAAAAATACAGCAGCTGCTCTTTCTGAAAAGCTGAGCTTTGCTATAGCAATGCAGATTACTTGAGAGCACTTTTTGCAGGGATTTCCAAACAGATGTGTCCTCATCAAATTGTGCAGAAATATAAAGCCAGCAAGAGTGTTACAGATACCACAACCTTTTGCAAACCCATGGATTTTGCATTCTACTAGTCTTTGTTGCCACAGATATTCATTCTTCTCATTCAAACACTTAGGTTTGTCACTGGCCCACCTAATGTAAGCTTAAAATGTGTGTGCATGTGAGGCTTTGCCTTTGGGATTATATGGATCACGCCAGACTGAGTAATGGTGACTACCAGGCATTTTAGTTTGGAGTTAGTAAATTGGCTCTTGAAGTTATTTATGTATTTATGTATGAATGCATTTATTTATTGTTAATGAAAGAGAAGGCAGGATTCAAGGTAGCATTTTCTTCATTTTAAAATGCAGATGTTTATAACTGCAGAGTTGCAACTGAAAAGTTGCTTTTTAATTCCCACCTCATGTTCTCCAGGACATTTTAGTGTGTTATTGTCTGCATTGGATAGGTCAGTGAATGGTGTTTCTATAAAAATGGTTCAGAAGAAGAACTCAATAGTCTTGTTAGAATGAAGCCTTGACCAAAGGCAGTAATTTCATGGATTAAATCCAGAAGAGGCTGTCTAGGCTGATCTTCCTATTGCAGGCCACAGAGTGTTATCCAGAGACTGTTTACACAGATGCTGGTTAGCTACAAAACACAGAGGATTTTGCATGGCAAATACATTGAACACCTTGAAACTAGAAACTGTGGAGCTTTTTGAGGACAGGGGAAATGGGAGCAGGAAGAGAATTTTTACAGGCAGGTTGGTAGACAAGGTGGAGTTAAGTGAGTGGGACTTTACTTGACATTTCTTGCTTGAATTTTTCATTAAAAAATACAAAACCTTTTCCATATTTGTCTTTATTTTCCTGGGAAAACTACATGCCTTGACAGAATTCAGAGGACTGGAAGGCTTTGACTGAAAATGATTTGGAAAATGTTACTCTTCCAACATTATAATCTGGACATCTACTGGTTCTGTTCTGCAAGGCCAGGGCTGCCTGTTATCTTCAACACTGTGCCATGTTCTTTCTTCTTTAAGTGGGGTACTGAAAGTAGGGAATCCCTCAAAGTGGTCTATTATCAGAGTTGTCATTTAAATGGTAAATTTAGCTCATCCAGAAGTTCTGCCATATAGGGCAAGTGAGCCACAGATTTAGTGAGATGCTACACTAGCATTTTTTAATAACACTTTTTGGTTTCAATCATAATATTTAGGTTTGTAAGTTTGGTGGGCAAGAGGATGGAGAAAAGAAATGAGGGAGCTTCTATGGTGGCACCACTTCCCAGCTGCTCACATGTGGAGTCCAAACACTTCTTGAAGCACAGTACTACACAACTTTCCTTCAAGTAGTCATTTTATAAGAAAGAAATTTTAGTACATTGGAATTAACTGGAAAAGGCAAAAAAAAATAAATTATGTCCCAACATTTCCTAAAAAATATGTGAAAATATGTAAATTCTTTTAAAAGGGACTTAGAAATTTAGTAAAGTGAAAGGAGAGATTGGAATCCTGTCTCTAAAGTGTGTCAGGAATACCAGAATAGTGCAACCTCTCTCACATAATTTGTATGCCTTAATCTGAATGTTAATGGTGGTATCAAGAAGTGAGAAGCAAGCAAAATCTCTCCACTCTTGAAACTGAAATAATTGTGGGGAGTAACTGGGTGTGAAATAAACATGCATGCACAAGTAATTGTACTGAGACTATTAAATATCTTTCATTTAACTAGTAGGGAGTAACTACTTATATGTCAAGGAAAAGAGAAGATTGCAACCTGCAAAACTTTCTCATGCAAAATAGGCAATCCTCAGGTTAGTGAACCTGGTTATTTTAATGTGTCTGCTTTCTTGAGAAATGATTTATCATAGCAGGTCTTTAAATAGGAGAGGGGATTAGGAAACAACAAACAAAATGCAGCTTGCAGTGCAGGTTAACTTCTGGAGCTGTGAAGCCCAGAATGGACAATGAATTTTCCAGTGTTCAGTACTGTTTTTCTTACGTGTAGCCCTTCATGAGCAGAAAATTTGTGAAAGAGTCAGTGGAGAAAAATGCTATTGTAAAATACATCTAAAGAATACCCAAACCCAGAGAGTTAAGTTAAGGTTCATCTCCTACAGGTTTAGGAAATGATAAGGGTAAATTAGAAAAGTTTTTCTGTACTTCAAAAGCCTAATTGCCATTTTATCTATCAGTCACTTGTCTCTTATGTGCTGTTAGTGCTAGCTCACTGGTGGTTTTGAAACAGGCAGTATTTTTAAAAGGGTCCTTAATTTGGATTGGGATATAAGAAATAGTTGTTAGTTCTGTGGGTAGTAAATCTGAGTATCAGAATTTATTCTTTTCAATGATCTGCTTCAGCATGCAGGTAAAACAAAATGACTCCAGTATGCTTAGTTTTGTAATTAATAAATGGAGAGGTGATCAAAAATACCTTCCTTAGTGTGATGCATGGAGATTAGGTTGGACTGTTTTACAGAGTTATGTGGGAGTGATGATTTCCTTAAGAGACTACAAAAGCAGCATCTAAGTTTCAGCTGAGGTTTATTGACACCCAGCTTCAGCTGGGAGCCACATCATCAGCTTCCTATTCTTTTCTGTTTACCACCTCCTGCTTTTATTTACAGTCAGCATATCTGTTAATTAGCCCCAGGTAAAACCAGTTCTTTTCAGAAGATCTCTTGTGTTCCTGGTGGTGGCCCCATGAGGTGACCATGTACACACAGTCTGTGAGTGAATTAATCTTTAATTTGTTAATTTTGGTGTCTTGTTGTGAAATGTTTAATTACTGGCTTGGTTTCCTATTGAGCAGTTTGCATTTGGAGAGCTGTGGCTGCTGACTTGCACTAACTGAGTGTCAGGAAGGTGTGCTGGTGAGCTCTCAATATCTCATGATTACCTCACTGGAGGTCATCTTTTTTGTAGTTAATTGATTTGCTGTGTTGGACCAGAATGCAGATAGTGCATTGGTGACTTCCACGCCACTCACAAGTACTCCGTGGGGAGCAATAACAATTATTTCATAGAGTCTTGCCAACCTCAGGCCTTATGATGATATAAACCTGTTTACAGCAACAGCATGAATGCTGGTGGTGGGGTGGGGTGGAAAAAAAAGTTTTGAGCTATATTTGGAGGAAATTTTCAGAAGCAGAATTTGGAGATCTCCTGCTGAAGTCTACAAGGTATACTGGAAGTGCTTTGAGAGGTGTGAGCTGATCAGTGCATCTCATTGGGGTGTTAGAAATCTTGTTTCAGTGCTAATGGTTGTGTTTGGTTTGTCTGAAATCTAAGAAAGAGAAAAACTGGGCCACTTAACCTGCACACTCAGCTGCTGACGCTGACCAAGCTCCTCACTGCTGCCAGAATACAATTTATTCCTTCTGGATCCTCCAGCTGAGGAGGAGCCAAACTCTGAAGCTGAAGTCACGAATCAGTCCCGCACATTTCTAACACCTTTGAAGTCCTGCTCAGAGCAAGTGCAAGTATGGAAAGCCATAGAGCACACACTGTGGTGTGAGCATTTTCATAGTTTAATGAGAGCTTTACTGATAAAATGTCACTGCTCCAGTCTAAAAGAAAGCAATAATAATAATAATGACAAAAACATCAACAAAACCCCCACCCACCCAAACCAGCAATATAACCCCTGCCATACATCCAACTTTTGAACTGGAAAAGTACCTTGTAGGAGTATGACTTTCTGCAGTGTGCGAGGATTTGTGCTGATCTAAAACTTTTTATGCTGGGCCAACTACATCCTAATATCTGATTATTGTGGGAAGGCAGATTCAGGTGAAGTAAGTTAGTTGTAAAGGAATTAAAACCTCTAATTCCTTTAAATCTGATTCCTAGGACAAGATATTCCAGGGTGCTGTGAAGAGAGACAAAAAATAAAGGAAGAGGTGAATATGTGCTTTTGATGACTCAGGGTTAGTGCTGTGACAAAATTAATCAGTGAAAGACTACCAGTCAAGGTTTCTGCCGTCTTTAATTGTACAAAGCCAATGCTGAGTGGCCTGCTAGTGACTTGTGGGGAAAGCTGGCACAGAGGGGAAAAGGTGGGTGATAGTTCTTCAAAACATGTTAACTGCTTCCTTGCATTTTGTGGGTGAAGAACGGAGAGGTGCTGGAAATGTTTTCAGGAATTTAGCAGCCCTTCAGCAGTATTTTATAGCCAATGTTTAAGCTATCTTTGTTAAGGACTAACTCCTTTGCTATTCATGTGCTGTCATCTTTCAAATCTCATCAAGGCAGCAGAAGGATTTTTTTGCACAGATTTTCTTTGACATACATCCTCAATGAGTATGGAAATTACAACTTAAATAACCTCTTTTTTTTTTTTCCCTTTACGAAACAGTGCAGTGCCCAAATTCATTGAATTTCAACTTTTTATTTCTTTTTCTTAATGTTGAAAGACAGATATGCAAATTTTACTAACAATATGCATAGTTAAATATAGCTGTAAATTCCAGTCAGAGATTTCTGCTTTGTTTATTGTCCAAGTCAATATGTCTGTGGAGAGAACCTCCTGCTGTGCAGGAATACATACTCAGCTACTTGGAAAAGTGGAAAGTTTAATGATGAGAGTTTATTCTGTAAAAACACAAAGCAAGCACTGGGGTTTGGGTTGTTTAGAGTTTGTTTTTGTGTTACGACTTCAGCTGAGAGAAATGCAGTGTATATAGTTTGTTTTGACACTGTTACCAGACAAACCACTTGATTTTTTTCCTCTGACCTGGTCATCTGTGCAACTGAGGGGGTCTGAGAGAAAGTAGAGATCAGGAATCAATGATGCACCTCTTAAAGTTGAAGGCAGATTGTGACACAAATGAAATAAAATCCAAGCATGAAGAAAAAGAAAGTGTTAACCCATATATTGCTGAGAACACCTTCATTAAAGTATAGCTTACCTAATGAAGATGTTAGCAACAGGTTGCCTGAAAGGTGCAAGTTCTCTGTGCTGCTTTCTCCTAAGCCCTTTTTGGTTTTGTGAGTGAAATATCTTTACATGAGGTTTCTGAGTGGAAAGGTAAATTATTGCAGAGGAATGTATATACAAACATTACAATGCTTATAGCAGAAAGCTCTCTAAGATTTTAATTACTGGAGTGGTTTCTAGAAGTCATTTAGGTGGAATACATTTTATCTAGCTAGCTATACAAAAATCCCACTGCATGCAGAGAAGGCATTTCTCCTGCCTACCTGAAGTAATACTGTAACAGTCTGTATTCTTCCTTATGGTTTGATGCAGATTCCTCCTTTCTGAGCATCTTCAGCTGCAGTATTAAGAATGCTTTTATGATAATTCTACGATGGATGATATTAATTAGATCTACTCCAAGCCAATAACATTTTTTAAAAACATATTTTGGCCAATACGTGGATTGAATTAGTGTCCTTGGATGTGTAGGCATGTTCCTTTTTTTTTTTTTTTTTTCTTCTTTTCCTCCTCTTTTTCCTGCTCTCACATTCTGTCATTCTGTGCTCCACAACCTCCCTGGGCAACCTGTGCCAGTGTCTCACCACCCTCACTAAAAAGAACTTCTTCCTAACATTCAATCTCTCCTCTGCCAGTTCAAACCCATTCCTCCTTGTCCTGTCATTATGAGACCTTGTAAGTAGTCCCTTCCCAGCCCTTCTGTAGCCCCCATCAGGTCCTGAAAGGCCACTCCAAGGTCTCCTGGAATCCTCTTCTGCAGGCTGCAGAGTCCCAACTCTCTCAGCCTGTCCTCACAGCAGAGCTGCTGCAGCCCTCTCAGCATCTTCGTGGACTCCTCCGGACTGGCTCCAACACTTCCATGTCCTTCCTGTGCTGGGGGCTCCAGAACTGCACACAGGACTGCAGGTGGGCTCTGAGGAGAGCAGAGCAAAGGGGCAGAATCCCCTCCCTTGCCCTGCTGCCCACACTGCTCTTGCTGCAGCCCAGCACACAGTTGCTGTCTGGGCTGCACTCACACTGCAGCCTCATCTTGAGCTTTTCATCACCCCACACCCCCAGGGCCTGTTCCTCAGGGCTGCTCTCAGCCATTCCCCACCCAGCCTGGAGTTGTGCTTGGGATTGTGCCTACCCAGGTGCAGGACCTTACACTTGGCCTTGTTGAATGTCATGAGGTTGGCTTAGGCACAGCTCTGCAGCCTGTCCAGGTCCCTCTGGATGGATCCCTGCCCTCTAGCAAGTTGACTGTGCCACACAGCTTGGTGCCATCTGCAGACTTGCAGAGGGTGCACTGATTCCTCTGTCCATGTCACTGACAAAGATGTTAAACAGCACTGGTGCCAGCACTGACCCCTGTCACTGGTCTCCAGGTGGATCCCTGTCTCTTGTCCATCTTCTGTCTACAGGGTTGTCTTACAGCTGTAGGTTGCATGAATAATGCCTGCCAGTGCCTGGATTTTCATGTGTATCACCTGTCCTATTGGTGATTCCAGGCTCGAAGGAAGTTTTGGGACCACAGTCAGAAGACAGTATAGGCATTAGGGTTGTTTATCTGAACTACTTGCAGGAAGAAAGGAGGCAGGATGCAGGTATCACAAGGAAAGGGAAGGAAGGAAGGGAAGGAACTCCCTATCAGTGAAATGTGTGATGTCTGACACACCTACTGAAGGATGAGAAGTACAACAATGTAAGCTGCCACGGGACAGTCAGTTCCAGAAAAAGGAAGCATATGGCAGCACTTGATGGATCAGAATTGTTCTTTGCTGATCCTGTGTGCAGCACTGCAGGTCACAGGTAGCTCTAAAGAATTTGCTATTGGAACAGGAGAGTAGAAATTATGTGAGTGAAATCAGATCATGACTTCGAAATCTTCCCTTGTCTTTTAAGATACAATTCCTATATGCCTCATTTCATTTAGATGTTCTGTCTTAGCTGGAACTGATGACCTAAAGAGTGGGCTCTTAACATTTCTCTTAGATAGAAAGAGACCCAAACTAAAACTTAAAGCTAGCCTCAAGCACATGCATATTTTTATTTGCTCAAGTTATTTTCTAACATGAGGAATGAAGGCAGGACCAGATACAGGAATACATTATTTGCAGTAGCAGAAATAATTTCACATCACACTCTGCAGGAATTTTGACTTGTTCTTTTTTGGGGCTTGAAAGAGGAATCACTTGAACAAGAGAGGAGATGTTTTGAGACAAAGGTTTCTTTTTTCCTCAAAGACTTTTTCAAGAGATGTGGAAAGTGTATTTCAAATAGTACTGCCAGAGCCAAAACTGCTCTGTGGTCCTGCACTGAGGTTGATTAATCAGCCCAGGTTTATAGAAAGCTGTATTCTTCACTTCAAATCCTAGAGACTTGGAGATGCATGAATTTGCAGGCTAGCAGTCTTCCTGCTAGATGTGAATCTAGTCTCGAAGATGTTAAGTAGAGATAGAACTGTGGCATTGGATGCGATCCTAATCATGAAAGGGAGATATTTTGAGATACAGAAATTGCAAATTCAGTCCCTGCTGTTAGCAGTCCAGCCACAGGGGCCGTTTAACAAAAGATCCCCGAGTTAATGATTGCTGTTCTATGACAGGGATATTGGACTTATTATACGCTGAACACAAAGGTCTCTGATCCAGATTCGTGCCTTGTTTCCTGCTTGGGATTCAGCACCACATGGTGGTAACTGTGTCTGCTTCATGCAGGCAAGAGTTCTGCTGTGCTAGCAGCGAGCGACAGTATCAGAGGAACTTTTCCAGCAATTTAAACTGTTACAGCACTTAGGTGCAATTATTGAGGGTCCCCGTAGAGTCAGACAAAAAGTGTTGTCTCTCTCCAAAGGTGTTGATTCTGGAATGCAGCAGTGCCCGTCTGTGACATTCTGAGTTTGGGGTCTCAGTGGCTGCTGTAAATTGTCCCCTGGAAAATGGGACGAGAAAGTCTTGTGCTGCATTTCGAGCTCTATTTTAAGTACCGGTGGCTTTGTCAAAGTACAGGTGAAATTCAAATTGGTATGGGGACAAGACGTTGAAGGTGAACCAGTGGAGGAAGGCAACTTCACGGCAAGGAACGTTGGCTCGTATGTTAATTTGCTTAACTTAATGCTATCTCTTGTGTACTGCCAAATTGTTCAAGTGAGAATAACAGCTTTTGAACTACTTACAGGCTAATAGGTAGCGATTGTAGTCGCTGAGACTTTGAATAGCTGTGGCTGTTGATTACACAGATTAAATGTGAGTGCAGTTTTCAATATGGCTGGCTTTCAAAAACCTCATTTTCTGTCCATCCTTTTGACTTTCGTGGCTAATGACACTGACTTCTAATGCATATTAAATTCTGGGAGTGGGAAATTAAAATCCTCTTCCCGCATCTCCTAGCAGAGCTGTGGCTGCAGAAGCATTCCCTGTGCTGCTTTTGCATTGTTCCAGACTGAACCTGTATCGGTCAAATATAAGCCTGGCGTTAGTGGCAATTCCCATGCAATGGGGCATGCTCTGTTTAAGCAGCTGAGAGGTTATCGATGTTTATGGCGATCATAGCACTCAGTTTTCATGCCCTTGTGTTTTTTTCTCCTCATATCTGAACTATCTGCCCATCTCTGTGCATCCACTGTGATTCCTCAGTGAATGCTGGTTCCCAAGTTCTTTCTCTGTTCTCTCTTTTTTTTTTTTTTTTTCTTTTTTTTCTTCAGGGCCTAATTATGAAACAGCTTCAAATAAATACAATTTTTTAACAAAAAAACATTCAGCTTCCTGCGAACAATGGGCTGAATTTTTCTTTTATTCTTGGGGAGTTCTTATTCAGTTGGAGTGCTTTGCAGTCGGCTTGGCCTGAGATTTCTGGGAGCTGTAATTGTGTCTCATTAATTCTTACAGTAATGTAGGGTAACTATAAGGAGCATGCAATTAGTGGTCTGGTCAATGAATAGAGCAGTTAATCAGCAGACAAAGGATGGGGCTCAGGACCTATTAGGCTGAAAGGAAGTGTTACTATTGTCACAGGCAGTAGGAATGCATGCAGACGTGCCTTAAAGTTGAACTGTTTAAGGGAGCTGGGTATGTCTTTTTGCTAAACCATTTTCCTACCTATTCCCCTACTTGAGAGAGATTCAGTTCAGGTTGCCTGTTAGAAGTCAGAGACCGTATCAGAGGTTTCAATGGACTGAACAGACTGCTTAGTGCATTCTCTCACCTTAACAGAGGCAACCCCGGGGTTTATCAAAAATAAGAAGTGGCCAAAGAGATGTAAGGAATCCTTAGCTATTCCTCCTAGGTGAGAAAAACGGTGGGCACTGATAAAAGTCCAGTGGAGGACACTGATAAAGTTTAAATCAACCCTTGCCTAGATGGTCACTCAGTCATACTCTGCATGTTTGTCTTCCTAATGAACCTTGCTTGTTCTGAATGGCTGTGCTTNTATATATAAAATATATATAATATGAAGGCTTTATCAATAAAACACTGCCCTCAAGTACCTCTTATTTTATGTAGGCATTACTTTAAATAGAAAGTAATTTCTTCTCTTCAGTAAAACATGCACTTGGTGTAAAAATGCAGTNGAACAGTGTAAAAATGGTAGCTCTGATGGTAACAAACAACCTTTCTTACTTTTACTATATCCAAGCTTCAAATTGCAAGAATCACCCCAGCTCTAGACAGTCNAATAACTTTTTTTTTTTGGGGGGGATGCACACACACACACTGAACTTCAATAATTACCTTCTATCCAGCACATAGTGCTTTTCTCAAAGCTGAAAGTAATTTTTCACTGTCTCCTTTGTGCTAACAGGTCTGTGGCTTTATCTCTTCTCATGGTATTCACATCAGCAGCAAGTAACGTTAGAAGAATAAAGTCTCTCAGGCTTTATATGAAGGATTCCATTATTCTATATAATTAGCCCTGATGTGTTAAATATTTGAAACATTTTCTGCTCTCAGGTATGGAACAGTGTACTGGAGTGATCAGAACCACAACTGGCTTGTACCTTTACTCAGAAAATGCTTCTTATCAAATAATAAGGGAGATTAAGCCTAAATCTCTCTCTCTCTCTCTC
>WBNM01011402.1:0-28918 GCA_013399055.1 Ramphastos sulfuratus | reverse complement strand
CTGGACTCAATCCCCTGGTCCAGATCATCAATAAGGATAATTGAACAGGACTGGGCCCAGCACTGCTCCCTGGGGCACACCACTAGGGACTGGCTGCCAGCTGGATGTGGCACCATTCATCACCACTCTATCTCACCACTATCGCCCTGCTCTTCAAGTTTGGCTGGGATGCAGGAAGCCGATGTTCTGGGGTCAGAATTATCTGGGGGAGCTGATCTGATAACTGTTCCCACAGCACTCAGTACCTGTGGGCAGCTTCATCTGCCCATAGAATGCCCTGGCAGCCACTGCTGCTGGGAGAAAACAGGAGCAGCTCCCTTGCTATGTCACATCACAGCACTTAGATATCACCCAAGAAAGTTCTGAGTGTGCCTGCATCCACGTTGTGCATTGCCTTGTAGCTCCTAGAGTACAGGCAAGTCTGAGCTAGCAAAAGAAAGTACTTCTAGGCCTTTAGTGTCTTTGCACATGAAATGGTTTGTCTGGAATTGGAACTAGAATCAATTTAGTGACCCAGAAGAGAATATGGAGTGTTGGTGTGTGCCATGCTCTGTGCCACTGGCCACAGCAAACAAGCCACCGTGTGGGCTACTTGCAACTGCTGTGTAACATTGTCTATGTACTGTAACAAGGTGGGTTAGAATGGCTAGGAGCAAGAAAAGGTAGTCTTTATGATGCTTGTGCTGGAAGAAAATGTCTTGTGACTGTTNTCTGGATGTGTTCCTGTGTGCCCTGAGCTGGATTGTCTGGTCCTGCTCTGGCAGGGGGGTTGGCCTGGATGATCTCTTTGGGTCCCTTCCAACCCCTGACATCCTGTGAGCCTGTAACTGTTGCTCCTGATGTCACTGTAGTCTATACTACAATAGGAAATAAACCCTTTCCTGACCCAGCTGTGCTTGAACTGTGATGATCTGGGGCCTCTGTACAACTTGAAAGTTATGATTGACACTGTGATGGTGATGTTAGATTGCAAAGTACTTTTGCATATCTACTTCTGCTTCCAGATACCTGCTACAGGCACCATGGGCACCGCACTTACCGAATGTGCTTTGACTTGCATGTAAGAGGGACTTGTGGGACTGGGAAGTTTTCTTTTCTTGCAAAAAGCTAGAAAATGGAGTGCAGAAAATGTCCACATTGGCAATAGGATGATGATAGATACTGATTCACAGAGAGAAAAGAGAGTTTGGGGTGTTTTTGAAAGAAAGAAATAGTTACTGAGGGAGCACAGGAGGGCGGGGGAAGGTGGTTTGACTGCAAAGGTGCCCCAGGCCCTAAAGGCATCGCCTGAAATGTATGAGGAGGATTTTGGACAGTATGAACTTCTCCTCAGGGTGAAGTCCATGGTGATGAACGTTTGCCCAGAATTGACACTCTTCAGTTTGAATCCTCTCACTGTTGGCTGCTCTACCTGCACCAAGGTTCATGTGATCCCCCTGAGTTGCACATAACTTTCTTCCTATCCACTTTTATGTCTTACTATCACAAAGTAAGAACAGTCACACAGGATCAGACTAAACATCTGTCTAGCCAAGTATCCTGTTTCTGACAGCAGCCTAGGGGTGCATATAAGAAAATGTCAAGCATGTAATGATCCTTTCTTGGTGTACTCTCCTACCTTCTGCTGAATCATGGCCTTGAGACTTCCTGAGCCAGAGATAATACTTACATTTTTCATCCCTCCTCTCAGTCCCATGAGTTGTGCAAGCCTTGGAGACTTACTTTCTGTTTTGTTTAAAGCCATTTTCTTACGTGCAGTATCTTGTGCAAGTGCTCTTTATTATGCCAAACTGGAAAGCTTATACATCTGTTTTTTCCTGTTTAAATTCTTCCCTGGGACCACTTCTTCCTTTGCATCTACAGGATAAGTTAGTTGTTAATTTATTCCTCTTTGCTCTGTTAGTTAACCATTCATTAACATGAGAGGAAGGGTGTGGGGGTCCCTAGAGGAGCTGCTGGCTATATAGGCTCTGTCTACAGGAGCAGGATGGCTCCGTTTTAGCTGCTGTGCTAGAGAACAGGGAGGAGTTAAGGTGCTTAGTCCAAGACAAAATAACTGAAAACAGTCCCAGGAGCCTTCCAGCTCTGGAAACCTGGCATTTCTGTGCACAGCAAAACTTGTGCAGCCCAGGTCCCAGTATGACAAGAAGCAAGCCACTGGTTTTGAATGATGTAGATAATCAAGCAGTAAAATAATTTGTTTGGCTCTTGTTATCCAGCAAGTTGTGGCTAGTTCTCTTCTGGAAAGGATAAACCCTGTCTCCCACCCCCTTCTTTGCAGCAGCAAGCAAATACCTCTGTGGAAGAACCGTGGTGTGAGCAAAACACAGTATTGAGCCAGGAAATGTTTGTGGGGGAGGATGTTAAAACCTGAAGGAAAACTAAAAAAAAAAAATCCCATCCCCAACTCCCCAACAACTGCTTTCCCTTTCTCCCCAGATGCAAAGGAGTTTAAAATCGCTTCATATTTCAGTGCATGTGGATTATCATAAAACAAATTGTAGTAGTCCTATAATTCTGAGTTATCTCTCTTTTTTCCAAAGGCAGAATTTGATTCTTGGAGAACTTGCTAGGTGTCAGCAGGAGGAGCAGACCCACAGCCTTTCTACTGGTAATGCACAAGTCTTTAGATGCCTGCATTTGAAAAAATTGCCCTTGCTACTAAACTTCTAATTGTGGAAGGAGGGGATGAAAGCTGACTTGAAGAATAATGAAGCTGACATATGACATTTATGGGACCTTCCTGCCTCTGAGGGAGAACATTGCAGAAAGCAGCAACACAGTTACTTAAAACCAGAAACAATAAGCATGGGAGGTGTGATGGTTGAATTAAGGGCTTAAGTCAGTCTCTTGATATACAAACAGGTAGGAGGAGCTGAGGAATAGGGTATAAATACAAGTAAATATGAAGATGAGTATCTCACATTTTATGTAGTAGAGAGGACTGTATGACAGCTTAAAGTGAAAGAAGGGCATAGGTCTAGTGACTTGCAGATGAACTAGTCCCTAAGGCTGTGCTCAGCATCCTTGGGCATTGCCATTCTGTCCTGAGGGTCTGGAGATGTGGGGCTGTGTCTTGTGAATCCACTCATTCACTCTTGCTTTGTCTTCATAAGGCAGAGCAGGTGTTAAAATGTGACCTAGTGTGGCTGACAACCATTGTCTGCTTCAGGAATAAACTGTATTTCTATCTTTCCAGTATCCCTGTCTGAGTTACTGTATCCTGTCCCTGCATATTGCCAAAACTACACCATTTCTGTCCAGCCATGGGTTGGCTCTTGCTTCATACGCTGGTGCTGGTCAAGTCCGTGTTCTGGAGTTGCACAATGATGTTCATGTGCCCCTTAACCACCTGAGTTGTTAAGTGCTGATGTTCTGCTGTGCCAAACAGAAATTGAGGATGCCTCAGAGTAACTAAAAGCAGGATGGAGAGTGAGTAATGTACTCCAGAGCACCTTTTAATGGCAGTAGAGGTAGGCTTTTCACAAGGTGTCACGTAGGAATGGCTGAAACTTGCCTAACAAGTTCTAAGCAAAATGTAAGAGATTTAAAAAACATTTTTAGAGTCAATTTACCTGCCTGTGTGTTGTGAATTCAATGCAGCCTTTCCATTCATCCCTCTGCTAGATCCACTGTGCCATTACTCCTTTGCTCTCCATGTTTCCTGCTTGCAAAACCAAGACTTTGATCCTGTGTGCCTCCTCTTCCTCTCTCTGCTGTGTGAAATTGACCCTGCCCTGCATTGCAAGGGCTTGGTGGCAAGTGTGGCATGTGTTGAGTTAGAGTGGTAGCAATGACAGGCTGGACAACTCAGCCACTTTGCTTCCCTGTTCAGTTATTACGAATTTTGAATCATATTTATCCCCTGAAATGGTATCTATGTTGTACTGACTGTGTGGGTTACCATTTGTCTTGCTGGCTGTATTTTAAAAACCTAATGCCTGCTATCTTATCCAGTGTTTTATAGACGTGTAAAGAGCTCTGAAAGCAGTTACACAGTGGAATTTAGCAGTGTGTGGTATATTTTATTAGGATTAAAAGCTCCTGAATTAATGCAGCGGTTCTGAGAGCTTCAGGATATACCTGCCTGAAAAAATAGCAATGCTAGCTTGATACGATATTTGTGTGTTTGCTTTTAGTTTGCAGAATGTCTCCGAGAGACAAGCTTCCTGCTAGCCAATTTATTTTTCAGATAACAGGGACTGTCTGGAAGTACATTCAGAAGGAAAACACAGTAATTAATTTGTCACTGAAACCTGAGGGGTCCTCTTCCTCCTATAGGTGATAATGAAGGTTTTGCATGTAATTAGTAGGAATAATTAGCACGTTTCTGGTAACAAATAGACTGAGTGGTTCTCTGCAAATAAATTAATTGTTGTGCTAACACAGGCAATTGTCTCTTTATTGTCTGACAATGCCCCTTGTTTGCGCTAAAGCCTATCCCAGACCTTAGCAGCTTTACACAAGCAGGGAAAAGAATCTACAAAATTGTACCTCATCCGCCTGCTTCTGAGAAGCGTCGAGACCACCAAGGGACTTGTTTGTCAGGACTTGTTAAACAATTTGTAATCTTGAGCGTGCGTTTCGCTGTATTAACAAATGGATTGTTCAAACCAACTTAGCGGTAAGCATAGCGAACGCAGCGAGCAAGCGCCGGCTCTGGGCATCCGCGGAGAAGAAACGGCTCTGGCAAGTGGTGTGGCAGTAACTTCATACCAAAGCCCAACGAACCCTAGAGTTCCACATCCAACCACACAACCAAGTGGAGCCGGTTTTACGTGCTCGATGTTCCTCGTCGTGCAAAATCGCGCTGCGACCTGTGTGCCCTTCGCTTCGCTGCAGCTAACGGCCAAGGGCTGCACAGGTCTGCGCCGCTCCTCTGAGCAGGCGGAGTTGGGTCGGCGCTTGGGCAGCCTGCGTCCTGTCTTCATTTGCTCTTCTCAGAGGATTGAACAGCACAGAGTGGTGATCAAGGGCACAATGTCCACCTGGAGACCAGTGCCAAGTGGCTCCCGCAAGGGTCAGTGCTGGCACCAGTGCTGTTTGACATCTTTGTCAGTGACATGGCAGAGGAATCAGTGCACCCTCTGCAAGTCTGCAGATGGCACCAAGCTGTGTGGCACAGTCGACTTGCTAGAGGGCAGGGATCCATCCAGAGGGACCTGGACAGGCTGCAGAGGTGTGCCCAGGCCAACCTCATGACATTCAACAAGGCCAAGTGTAAGGTCCTGCACCTGGGTAGGCACAATCCCAAGCACAACTCCAGGCTGGGTGGGGAATGGCTGAGAGCAGCCCTGAGGAACAGGCCCTGGGGGTCTGGGGTGATGAAAAGCTCAAGATGAGGCTGCAGTGTGAGTGCAGCCCAGACAGCAACTGTGTGCTGGGCTGCAGCAAGAGCAGTGTGGGCAGCAGGGCAAGGGAGGGGATTCTGCCCCTTTGCTCTGCTCTCCTCAGACCCCACCTGGAGTCCTGTGTGCAGTTCTGGAGCCCCCAGCACAGGAAGGACATGGAACTGTTGGAGCGGGTCCAGAGGAGGCCACGAAGATGCTCAGAGGGCTGCAGCAGCTCTGCTATGAGGACAGGCTGAGAGAGTTGGGGCTCTGCAGCCTGGAGAAGAGAAGGCTTCCAGGAGACCTTAGAGTAGCCTTCCAGGATCTGAAGGGGGCTACAGGAAGGCTGGGGAGGGACTATTGACAAGGTCTTGTAATGACAGGACAAGGGGCAATGGGTTTAAACTGGCAGAGGGGAGATTGAAAGTGGATGTTAGGAGGAAGTTCTTTTTAGTGAGGGTGGTGAGACACTGGCATAGGTTGCCCAGGGAGGTTGTGGCTGCTCCCTCCCTGGAGGTGTTCAAGGCCAGGTTGGAGGAGGCCTTGAGTGACCTGTGCTAGTGGGAGGTGTCCCTGCCTATGGCAGGGGGTTGGAACTGGCTGAGCTTTGAGGTCCCTTCCAACCTTACCATTCTGTTCTACTACTGAGCTAGATGTGTTGTTTCATCTCTTTCCTGCCTTTTATCCTGCTTTCCCTCTGCTTAGACACAGCTGTCATCTCAGCAATAAGTTTGTTAGCTTCTGGATCTTCATAAATACAGAATTGTAGAATCAAGGTTGGAAGGGACCACCAGGATCACCCAGTTCCAACCCCCCTGCCATGGGCAGGGACACCTCACACTAGATCAGGCTGTCTAGATCATTCAGTCTGGCTTTAAACACCTCCAGGGATGAAGCTTCCACCACCTCTCAGAAGCTGTACTAGGTGCCAATGTATAATCTGTCCTGAGTGCCTGCAGTCCCTGCTTGCTGCACTCCTTAGTGCAGCTCTGTCAGTCTGTGGGGTGCACACTAAATCCTGAGATGGGGTTGGGATAGTCCAGCTGTTTAAGAAGGATGTATTCAGTCATGGGATGAGAGACAGAGAGATTTCTGTGGTGATCTCAGCCTGGGGTGCATGGTGCTACATTGACAGTACTCTTGGTTCCATAGAGGGGCCAAGGCTCAGGTGTCCTTGATGTGTTCTGCAGCCACAAGGCTGGGCATCACAAGACAATGGGTTAAATGTCAGTAGCACAAATCATGCAGCCAACTGTTGGCTGAAGAAAGAGAAAACCTAGAATTAATATTATTCTCCTTAAAATGTTTCCTTTGGTACTAACTCTACCTGCTGAAATATGCTATTTGTATTTGAACTGCTGCTGTGCACTGAATTTGGTATGATGGACAAAGTCTTGATTCTTCAGCTTTTAAATAAAGCATAGAATAAAGCATAGGAAAAAAAAAAGGAAAAGTTGTTTGTATTTTTTTTTTGTTGGTTGGTTTTGTTGGTTTTTTACTTCTGTGTACTTCTGTTGGTTTTGTTGTTTTTTTACTTCTGTTGCTTTTACTTCTGTTTACTTCTGTTGGTTTTGTTGGTTGTTTACTTCTGTTGGTTTTTTACTTCTGTTGCTTTAGAGGCTTCATTATGTGGTGACAGCATTGTGTTGGTGAAATAGATGTCTCCTCCCTTCACTTGTGTTCTGTTTGTAACAATGACCTAAATTCACATTTTGCTCCATGAAACCACTTGCAAAACTGTTATCCAATACTGCACCTATCCAGTCCAGTATCAGTTGCTGATCCTGCATCTCAGTGCTTTAACTACAGTTCACAAAGGTGAAATAAATCAGTGTGAGAGACAGATCTTAGCCCGTTCCTAGGGTAACTTTGTAAGAGTTGAATAACACCAGAACTTGGAATGGCAGCATGGCTGTACACAGCAGTGGCTAATGCAGACACAAGAATTTGTAATGCTTGCCCCAGTCCTGTGCTAGGAAGATTTCTAGGGGGGACAGCTTTAGGGAACTGTTAGTTTAGCTTTCCATGCTGCTTTTCTCAGACTCGATAGTGCTGATAACTTCCAAAAGCCTTCTGGAATTTGCTTTTAGCAGCTGCTAGTAGCTTGACTTTACATCATCACATGGTAGGATTATGTGAAGGCACTTACAAGAGCTGGAAAAGGTTTTCTTTGGCTGTTGTTTAGATTTATCCCCCGCACCCCACCCCCCCCCCCCCGCCTCNCCCCCCCCCCCCCCCTTGCTTTAGTTTTAATCTAATCTCTTCTGGGGACCAAGCAGAGCTGAGAAGGGAGTGACTTTTTATCTAAATTGAAGTGATAGCAGTTGATCAGGTTTTCATCATCTCTGCTGTCACTGGAGCTTCCTTTATGATCTGCAGCTGACTGAGAGAAATGAAAAGTTGATTGAATTCTTTAGCTCATTGGATGGTTATTTATAGATAGGTGTGTTGAAGCATGATCATGTAGGGCAGAGTTCTGTTTCTTGCCATGAATATAAAAGCTTTATTGATTTAATTGACAGCAGGACCTTACTTGACTTTTGTGAAAAAGCAGGATGAAACTTAGCTTTGTACCATGGCTTGGGAGTTGGTCATGATGACTGACAACAGAACAGAGAACTGGATCATCCTGGTAAGGTTTCAGGTAATCCTGATCTCCCACCTTTTTCATTTTGTTACTGAGTCAAGGATTGAGGAGGTTTTAAAAGAATGTGTTTCACAAAAATGTGCTGGCCCCACTACCTCTGTGAAAGATGTTAAATACCTTGCAGAGTCTTCAAAAAGTGTTGCAACCTTTTGTCTTTTACTTCAGTTTCCCTCACGTGTAGTTGCCATTGATAGGAAGGTTTTATCACACAGCTTTTGCACCATCAGAAGGGCAGCATCGCTGTGCCTTAACTGAACAAGCAGCAGAGAGAAATTCAACAGTAATTCAGTAATACAAAGCATGCAAAAAGCATTTACCCAAAATGCTTCCTTTTTTAATTAGCTGCCAGAAGCATTAGCTCAAACTAGAAAAGCAGAGATTTTAATCGCGGTAGGCTTCCTGGTCACTATAAAAGTTTTCCAAGGTCTTATTCCAGGTGGATATGTTGTCATTAGCAGCTTTTCTAGTCACTGTGCATTGATTCCACATGGGGAATTTCTCTACTCCAAGTTAAATATGAACACAGTTTTCTGCTTGCAAGCTCCATGCTGCTTTTGTTTTCCAAGTTAAAACTCCTTGACCAAGAATTTGATCAAATGAAGGAGAAGGGAAAAAAACCCCAAAAAATTAACAAAACTTTAATTTTGTTAGACAGGAGCAGGGCACAATTTCTTTTCCCCCCCCCCCACTGAATAATTGCATTTCCAAATGTCATTACACTGAAACAGATCTAGGAGTTTGGGGTATACCTAATATTTATTGTGGTAAATCTTCTTGCATTTTCCTTGCTAATTCATTGTGTGTTTGCAGAGCTGACCTGTTTGCTAAAGCAAACATTGACAGGTCATTTTTTGGGAAGGATGAGAGCAATATCTAAGAATCAGCAAAGGCTGTTGTGTGCAAAAGTACTGGCTCAGAGCAACAGCTTTCTTTTTGTTTGGATCTTTACCCATTCCTCCTCCTTAATGATGCTCACTGAGGTTCACCACCAAAACACTTCGAAACATTTGTTCACTCACAGGTTACAAATTGCAAATAGCAGCTTAGCCTTTGTTGGACATTTTTAATGTTCCAGAGGGATAAAAATAGTTTCTGTGAGCGCTGGAATTTAAAGGTTCCTAACAGTAAAGGTTTCCAGCAGTCAAGTAAAGTTATGGGTAAAACTGGAATATATTTCATAATAGGAAGACAGGTTCTGAAGGAGCAGTAGCTGCTTCTGCCCCCTGAGAGTGTAACGAATTCCAATCACTCATCAGGAGTACTCTGTCATTTAATCTGAATGAGTGCATGTCATATGAAAGTTGCTGTGGATGGCACTGTCTCTTTCTAGACTGAGGAGTGTTTATTACTTTGATAGCAGGAAATGAGATCATATGTGCAGAGCTAATAAAATGTTACAGATGCTGTCACCGCACGCTGGAGTGTTGAGAGACGTAATGAAAATAGACCCGACAATGTCTGTGATCCTTTAAAGGGGTGTCTCTGGCTTGCTCTCATCAATTATTCCTGCAGCTTAATAAGAAAACAACAATAATGAATAGTCTTAAACTTCAGCAGGAGGGAAGAAACTCTTATTTTGAGAACAATCAGAAAGCTTTGCACTCTGGTCGTGGGAAATAGGAATAGACAAATTTGTCTACCACTACCTGAAGGGAGTTTGGAGCGAGCAGCCTCTTCTTGGTGGCAAGTGGCAGGGCTAGACAAAATGGTTTCAAGCTGTGCCAGGGGAGGTTTAGTCTGGATATTAGGAAGTATTTCTGCACTGAAAGGATTCTCAAACACTGGAATAGTCTGCCCAGGGCAGTGGTAGAGTGACCATCCCTGGAGGAGTTCAAGCGGCAGATAGACCTGGTGCTTAGGGATGTGGTTCAGTGCTGGGGCAAGGGTTGGCCTGGATGATCTCTGAGGTCTCTTCCAGCCAGGTGTATTCTGTGATTCTTTGGGTTTAAATTCATTGTCAGGTTGAGGGTTCAGCCATTGAATCAGCTTTTGGTATGGAGGAGCTGTGAAGGGAGGACTGGAGCAGGAAAGAGCAAAGAATGGCTTGCTTTTAGAAATACAGGTAGAGTAGAACAGCACAGTGATTTCACAGCCATTATCTTCCATGTGTTCAAAATACTCAGTACCAAGCTAAGGCAGCCTTGCTTTTTCATGGTTGGTAAAATGCAGTTTCAGTTAAAAATAAAAAATGGATCAAAAATTAAAAAAAATTAGATTTGATTTTCGTGACTCCTAAAAAAAAAAACTAAGATATTTGCCAAGTTTCAACTCTACAAAGTCAACTCAGCCCTCCTAGGAGCAATTATGCAATGGCAAAGGCTGCCAAAGTGCTGTTTTGTAACCAGTATCACTGGAATATGCAAGACTCAACAAGATGCTTATCTGTCAGGGGTGGTGTAGGATTAGTGAAATTATGCTTCAGGAGGCTTGGATTTAGATGGCCTTTGAAATCCTACAGACTGCAATTTTTCCTGGCCCAGATGATTCTAGGAACACATTGTAAGAGCTGTTACATAATGGGATCAGCACTAAAAAGAAAAGGTATGTATTCTCCAAAATATTTGAAGTGTTTTCACTGATGTGTGCCAAAGTGCTTTAGCGCTGCAGAGCCTGAATGCCTGATGCCTCGTGGCACCCAGTCCTTGCAAATCTAATTCATACATTTCAATGCCAAAATGGGGGACAAACTTCTTTTGGAAGCATGTCCACCCAGTTAGGTATCTAGATATTGAACACTGAATCTTCCTGAGAATCTGGCCCTTAAATACCAAACCTGGTAATCTCTGCTGGTAACCAGTTCAGCAGTAAACCTACAGTCAGCACTTTGAGTCCAATGCTGCCTGTCACTTAGGCATCCAAAAGTGAGGATTTGATTCAAACTAAATAACACAGGGACTGCTGGAGCTGTGTGTTTGTTTTGTGGCTTTAGACACACAAATGCAGGTCTGCTCCAACCAATGTAAGATCTAATGCTTAATTCAATGAAAGCACCACACATTTCTGCTAATGAAGTTGCCTTTCATTTTTGAAATGAGTCTTTCCAGAATGCCTGAAAATCAATTTGCAGTAGCAGTCATTACGATATAGATTACATCATGCTTGTTTGGATGCACAGGAGGCTTCAGACCTGGTGCTAAACCAGTATTAGCCTTTGCTCTCCTTGCTTTAGGAAACACTCTAGTGCTAGCTGCTATGTAATAGATGTAGCTGAGGCTGTGTTTATCTGTTCAAGGCTTACTGGTTGTGTTACACATCTCCATAATTAGGACTGCAGATTCCATCATTACAGCTGCAAATGAGAACCATTTTTCCAGAGCTTGTTTTGGCTGTTGAGTTTGTGAAGGTGTTTGGTTTGGTTTGGTTTTTGTTTTTTTCAGGGGTGCTACTGCTTCAATTATGCCTGGATTTTTATTGGTTTACCATAATTCTTACCTCCTTTTAACAAAGCCATGGCAGTGAAGGGTTAAGTTGTAAGCATTGGAATGGGCTGCCCAGGGAGGTGGTGGAGTCCCTGGAGGTGTTGAAGCAAAGCCTGGATGGGGCACTTAGTGCCATGGTCTGGCTGATTGGCTAGGGCTGGGGGATAGGTTGGGCTGGGTGAGCTTGGAGGTCTCTTCCAACCTGTTTGATTCTATGATTGCAGTTTTGTTTAGTTTCCTTGAGATTCTAGTTGCTACTTGTCAAATAAGCAGCTATTGAGGACAGTCTTGGAAGCTGCATATGATCCTGCATTTAACTTCATTATACATACTTACAAACAGAAGCACAGTGGGATAGCTCTAAATGGCTGTTTTATGTTCATAGAATCAGTCAGGGTTGGAAGGGACCACAAGGACCATCCAGTTCCAACCTCCCTACCATGCCCAGGGACACCTCACACTAGATCAGGCTGTCCAGAACCTCATCCAGCCTGGCATTAAACACCTCCAGGGATGGGGAGAAATGAGGAGATCAGTATTATGCAGCAAAACCACAATTGAAAGCAAGAAGTTTATAAACAAGTAATATTTTTTTTCCCCCTACATTAAAAAACATTGCCCCATAGTATGAAAGACATTTATGAATTTTATTGATCAGCAATCTGTGATTCATGGTTTGTGGCAATCTTATACTCACAGAAGTTGACTTAGTGGCATACAAATTTCTTTAATGTGTCAGAAGTAATTCAGGCTTGCAATTTTGCCACCAAAAAGTATCATCTTTGGCATCTGTGCCCTTTCAGTATCTTAAGGGGGCTACAAGAAAGCTGGGGAGGGACTTTTCAGGCTGTCAGGTAGTGATAGGACTGGGGGGAATGGAACAAAGCTGAAAATGGGGAGATTCAGACTGGATGTTAGGAGGAAGTTCTTCAGCATGAAGGTGGTGAGAGCCTGGAAGGGGTTGCCCAGGGAGGTGGTTGAGGCCCCATCCCTGGAGGTGTTTAAGGCCAGGCTGGATGAGGCTCTGGGCAGCCTGATCTAGTGTGAGGTGTCCCTGCCCATGGCAGGGGGGTTGGAACTGGATGGTCCTTGTGGTCCCTTCTAACCCGGACTGATTCTATGATTTTCTAGAAAGTTTTCCTCTTAAAAAAAAAAAAAAAAAGTGATTTCTGAATGAATGCTCAACATGGATGGCACACAATGTAGTTCAAGATGTTACTCCTTGTCAGGCTGAAAAGATCAAGACAAATTCAGAGTTTCTGCCCCATGAAAGAAAAAACCCCAAAGTTCAAAAAGGGAAAACTCACAAAAATGAGAAGACTTCTTGAAAAGGAATTTAAAAGAGCAACCAACAGGGTAAAATGATTAAAGACCCTAGATTAGAGGCTCAAAGNTTTTTTTTTCCCCCTACATTAAAAAACATTGCCCCATAGTATGAAAGACATTTATGAATTTTATTGATCAGCAATCTGTGATTCATGGTTTGTGGCAATCTTATACTCACAGAAGTTGACTTAGTGGCATACAAATTTCTTTAATGTGTCAGAAGTAATTCAGGCTTGCAATTTTGCCACCAAAAAGTATCATCTTTGGCATCTGTGCCCTTTCAGTATCTTAAGGGGGCTACAAGAAAGCTGGGGAGGGACTTTTCAGGCTGTCAGGTAGTGATAGGACTGGGGGGAATGGAACAAAGCTGAAAATGGGGAGATTCAGACTGGATGTTAGGAGGAAGTTCTTCAGCATGAAGGTGGTGAGAGCCTGGAAGGGGTTGCCCAGGGAGGTGGTTGAGGCCCCATCCCTGGAGGTGTTTAAGGCCAGGCTGGATGAGGCTCTGGGCAGCCTGATCTAGTGTGAGGTGTCCCTGCCCATGGCAGGGGGGTTGGAACTGGATGGTCCTTGTGGTCCCTTCTAACCCGGACTGATTCTATGATTTTCTAGAAAGTTTTCCTCTTAAAAAAAAAAAAAAAAAGTGATTTCTGAATGAATGCTCAACATGGATGGCACACAATGTAGTTCAAGATGTTACTCCTTGTCAGGCTGAAAAGATCAAGACAAATTCAGAGTTTCTGCCCCATGAAAGAAAAAACCCCAAAGTTCAAAAAGGGAAAACTCACAAAAATGAGAAGACTTCTTGAAAAGGAATTTAAAAGAGCAACCAACAGGGTAAAATGATTAAAGACCCTAGATTAGAGGCTCAAAGTAAAGGGAAAAAAAGAAAAAAAAAATTATAAAGAACCTTTTCCTAAAACCACCTTGGCCAGCAGTACAGCAGCAAGGTACTGCTCAGAAATGCAAATGACAGATCAGCAGGATGAGATGGATTTTGTCCCAGGATTCACAGTGCCATTGCAGGAGTTCTAGAAGAACTCACATATGGAATTGTTCACTTTCTAGCTACAGTGTGGAATTATTCATCTTATTGAAGGGATGAATAGTGCTACAATGTTTTGTCTTTTTATAGGGTCATAGCAAGTTAAAGATTAAAAACAAGAGGTAGAAAAACTCAGGAGTTTGTCAGTGTCTTCTCCTGTAGAATCTGCAGTGCAACCTGAACTAGACAACATATTTGTAAGTAGTTTACGAAAGGTAGATGATGAGCTGCTAACCATAAAGAAATGGGTGGACATAGCTTTCTGGGTCAGGCTATCCCCAAACTCCAAGTTGCCAAAACTGGAATGGTACCATAGAAGAAATTGGTTTGTTTCTCTATGCTTTCCTTAGTATTTTGTGCCATCCACCTTCTGCTTCCAGGTAGACTTCCATTGTGATCTTGTTTTATATTCTGAGCTGAGTGTGCTCTTGCCTGTTTTATTGCTTGAATGTGTCCAGAGAAGGGACCAAGGCTGGTGAGGGGCCTGGAGCACAGCCCTGTGAGGAGAGGCTGAGGGAGCTGGGGGTGTGCAGCCTGCAGAAGAGGAGGCTCAGGGCAGACCTCATTGCTCTCTGCAGCTACCTGAAGGGAGGTTGTGGCCAGGTGGGGTTGGGCTCTGCTGCCAGGCACCCAGGGACAGAGGAGACAGAGTCTCAAGTTGTGCCAGGGCAAGTCTAGGCTGGATGTTAGGAGGAAGTTGTTGCCAGAGAGAGTGATTGGCATTGGAATGGGCTGCCCAGGTTGGTGGTGGAGTCTCCATCCCTGGAGGTGTTTGAGAGGAGGCTGGATGAGGCACTTAGTGCCATGGCTTAGTTAATCAGAAGGGTTAGGTGGTAGGTTGGACTCGATGATCTTGGAGGTCTTTTCCAATCTGGTCAATTATGTGATTGATTTGTAGGACTACTGAAATGAGGGTAAAAAGTCTGGTGGGTGCAGAGGTTGTTTCAGTCTGGAGTCCATGGAGCCTGCAGAAGCTTTGCTACTTGTGCTGGTTAATTTACAGCACTTTTTGTCTGGCACAGGTTGCTGGAGCCTGTCTATTCACTGTTCCACTTCTTCCTCTGTCATTCAGAGCTCATCAACTTCACTGTATTTCAGGCTGGTATCTCTAAAGGTCACTTCTTAGGAAGTTCCTCTCCTAGTTTAGGCTTGAAACAAACAAGAAATATTTCCCCCACACATCTAATGTTTCCAGGAATCGATCCTGGTTTGTTCCTGAGCGAGGGAGACAAATTATGCCTTTAAACATTTCCTATCTTCTTCATGTATTTCCCTGAAAAATCATGACTGAAATGGCAATGAAAAGCTTACCTGATGTTCCATATCTCAAACACTACAGACACATGCACTATTGAGTCTCTATTTAGCAACTGGCCATGTAAATTTATTTGAAAGGCTCTGGAGCCCTGCAGTGTTGCTGAATAAACACCTAATTGTAATAATATGTTTGATACATGGGCTCCAGTGTTAGCTTAATTCCTCTTCACGATATGGAGAATCACAGACACCTTCTCCCCAGTTAATCGTTGTGCTTAATTTGTTTGCTGAAGCAACACAATGCTTTGCATTATAATAGAGACCCAAAGGTCTCAAACTGCTCATTCCCCAGGGCAAGCCAAGAAATACAGAAGAGACCCAAACACGTTGAACATCCATCATGAAGAGCTGCTAGTTTCTGGTCATTTTTTGATAACAATTTGCTGACATGAAAATTGACTGTTATGTAGTGCTTTTGAAATCCTCCTGTACTGTGAATTCTTCAGTTTGCCTGAAGCAAATATCTAATGGTAGCAGACTGCTTACTTTGGACAATGTAAAATGACCTGAAGTAAGCATCTCCAAACGAAACCTTGGCCTAGTAATCATTAGATTGATTTACAATTCTGAATTGTTTTCTGCTGTGCCTGCCACTTGGTAGCCAGCAGCCAGAGCAGACTTGGTGTTTACTAGTGAGGCATGTTTGTGCATCCTCTGAACACTAGCAAAGTAAATCATAGAATCATAGAATCAACCAGGTTGGAAGAGCTGGTTTGAGGNGCTTCAGTCCTTAACTTCCAGCTGGCTGAGGCTAGTCTGGGGGATTTTATAAAGTGGGGGGGCAGGGAACTCCCAAACCATCACAATACCTCAGAGACAACAAAACCTTAAGTCATGTTATTTTTATGACGTTATAGGGTTGGGGTTTTGGTTTTCTGTTTTTGTGGGTTTTTTGGGGTTTGGTGGGGTTTTTTTGGTTTTGGGTTTTTTTGTTTGTTTTTTTGTTGTTGGTTTTTGGTTTTTTTTTGGGGTTGGGATTTTTTTTGTTTGTTTTGTTTTTGGGTTTTTTTTCTGTTTAGGAAGAATAAAAACCATCAGACAACTCATATATGTGCCAAGGTTTGACCTGGTCAGAGGGAAGCAGAAAGGCAAAAGCCAACCACCTGTTGATTTTAGGCTAAGTACAAATCTTTAATACTAAAATACTAAACAACCACCCTTCCACCTTCTTTCCACCCCTTTGCCTTACCCCAGGGTCTACCTTACTTGCAAGGTGAGTTTGGAGGATGGGCAAGGGGGGTTAGAAGCAGAGTGGTTAGTTAGGTTACACAGCAGAGAGGCCAAGACCAAACCATCAGCTAGAGAGACAGAGACTCTGTGTTATCTGTATTTGTGTCCTTGTTCTTAACCATCTCAGCAAGCCTATGAGTGCAGCAGACATCAGCATTGTTTGCTTTTCACAGCCTATAATCCTTTTCATTAAAGTATTCCAATTAGCCTCAAACCAGCACAGGTATCCTTCAATATCAGTTATTTAATCCTTAGTTGGGAGATTTTCCATAGGGGAGACTTTAAGCAAAGCATAGCTGCCCCAGGTGATCAGAATCTTGGGAAGATGCAGTGTGAAACTACGAATCCTGCAGCTTGTTTTTCCTTGCTGACTGCATTCCTCTGCTGGTCTTTGATTATCTGCTTTCAAGACTTCTACCGTGGCTGGAGTAAACAGCAGACATGATGTGAAAGATAGCTTTCTGTCAGCTCCAAAGAGAAGCCATAACGACCCAGATAATCCTCTGGGTAAGCAATGATTTCCTGCCATGGTAATTTATGTGACGTTTGTGTGTGCTGTGTGTGTTTAACCGACAGGGCTGAGCATTTGCAGCCTGAAGAGGCTCACAGGTGCTGAATCTTTCCTCTTTCTGCTCTTTCAGAGGAACGCACCAAAGCCTCCCTTTGTCCCGGGTTTGGTACCCTGAACATATTCACACCTGATTTCTGTCGATACGAATGCCTAAAGAATTCTTTGAGAACGTCTCAGTCGCTTTGACCCTGAGGGTTGCTCTGGAATTCATCAAGTGGGCTGACTCCCAGCGCTGCCTCGTAGCCTGTGAAGATTTAGCTCACTGTCATCCCTTCAGTTCAGCAACCTAGAATGATGCAGCATAACTTTGGGAAACAGCAGCACTAAATTAGAGATGCAAGCTGCAGACTGTAGTATTAAAAATGTGTTCTCCTACTGTGGCCTAATTTGCTTTTTTCTTTTTATGCTGATAATGTATCTGAACCCACACTGCGAGCAGTGTGCAATGAGTTTCCAGGCTTTTGGCATCTGTTATGGACAAACTGTGGATTCTCTGCAGCTTCAAACAGCAAATGAAATGAGAAGATCGATGGAATTTGTGTCTAGATGCGTGCCATGGAAATGTGCCTAAACAAATGTAATTCTGCAGCAGGAGCACTCAAACTGTGTTGAGGCTAAAAACCCAGATCTCGCTTATCACGTGAGTTAATTAACTGCAAAACATTTTCTTTCTCCTGTCGTTACACAAAGTAAAGGGCTGGGGGTTTGAATCCTGTAATTCAGCACACAAAACTGCTGTCAGAACCTCTGGCTCAGGAAGCCCTGAAACCACAGGGTGCTGGAAGTGTAAGCAGGGGGAAGGATCACTCTGTGCTTGCTTTGCTCTGGTACTTTTCCTTAGGCATCTGCTACTGGCTGCTGTCACAGCCAGGATGTCCAACTAGATAAACCTTTGTTCTGAGCCAGCATGGCCATTCTTAGGCAAGAATACATCTGATCATGAGTGGGTTTGATCTGCAGCACCTTCCAGGCCGAAACCACAGCTAAGGATGAATGAAACGAAGGGGTTGAAGGCAGGGAAGTGGAAAAGGATTTGGGGGTCCTAGTTGATGAGAGGGTGAGCATGAGCCAGCAATGTGCTCTGGTGGCCAGGAGGGGCAATGCTATTCTGGGATGGATAAGAAGGGCTGTGGCTGGTAGGTCAAGAGAGGTTCTCCTGCTTCTCTACTCTGCCCTGGTAAGGCTATATCTGAAGAACTGTGTCCAGTTCTGGGCCCTCCCAGTTCAAGAGGGACATAGAACTGCTGGAGAGAGGCCAGCACAGAGCCACAAAGATGCTGAAGGGAATGGAACAGCTCTGGTAGGAGGAGAGCCTGAGGGAGCTGCTTGGGCTGTGCTGCTGGGAGAGGAGGAGACTGAGAGGTGACCTCAGCAATGGGTATCAATATGTAAAGGTGAGTGCCAGGAGGACAAAGCCAGACTCTGCTGGGTGATGCCCAGTGACAGGACAAGGGGCACTGGGTGAAAGCTGAGGCATAGGAAGTTTCATTTAAACATGAGGAGGAATTTTTTCCCTGTGAGAGTGACAGAGCCCTGGAACAGGCTGCCCAGGGGGCTTGTGGAGTCTCCCTCTCTGGAGATGTTCAAGAGCTGCCTGGATGTGTTCCTGTGTGATCTGGTCTAGGAGAGCCTGCTCTGGCAGGGGGGTTGGACTGGATGAGCTTTGGAGGTCCCTTCCAGCCCCTGACATTCTGTGATTCTGTGAAACCATGTCTGGAGTTTAAAAACACTGTTACTCAGGTTTGGAGTAATTTCAAGGAATGTTGTGCTGCCCAAATATATGAAAATCCAGTGGATGTACAGAACTACTCAGAAGAAATAAATGATACATCTTCATGTGTTCTAAAAGGATCTGGAGTAGCAAAGAAGTGTTTAGCTTGTGATTCAGCTACATGAGCTACCTTGATGGATGCTATTACTTAGCTTTGTACCCTTCTAGCACAGCCTGATGTAAGTGTGCCTCAGTTCTACAGCAATCATCTGGAAATAGACCTTTTCCCCTCATCCTTTCTGTCTGGCTTTCTTTTTTTTGTGTGTGTGTGTTTTGTTTTGTTTGGGTTTGTTTATTTTTATGTTTGGTTTGATTTAGGTGTAGTTTGGGTTTTTTTGTTTGTTTGTTTTCCCTCCCCTCTAAAATAGTACTTTCTTTGTAGCAATACCTCCAGCATTTATGGTTGAAGCACCTAACTCAAGGAGTCTTAATTTTGTCTGGGGTTTTTAGATGCTGCTGCATTGCACATCTGACCAATATTTGAAGCCAAAGTGGTAGGACTCAGTTTTACTGATTCTGCTTGAGATGCTCCCTGTCTTTCCAGATCATAGATATTTATGTAAGGCTGTAAAAGTGTGAGTTAAAGAGTTTTGCTAGCAATGCAATAAATAATTCATTCTTTTGTTTAAATAATACACCCTCTTTCCTGAATCTTTGCTGTCAGGAAAGTAGGCTTGGCCCTGGTTGATTGTCTCCTGGTGAACACAGAGAAAAGAGGCCTGAATTTGACACTGCCAAGTTGTCTTCCTCAAACTTGCACCCAGGGCAAACTGTCCTGGAAGACGGTGAGTGAATTCAGATTTGACTCCAAGAGGAGTATGGTCAAGGGCTGCTTTATCCACATCTGTTCACTCCACATCTGTTCACATTGCAGTGAGCAAAATGTGAGTGAAGAGCTGAATTCCATTGCACTTGAGCCAGCAGCTAAGCTGTTTGCAGTCTCTGGTTTGAGTCTGGAGAGCGTCTGGACAGAAGCAAGATGTGTTGGGCAGCTGATGGCAAATAAGGAAACCTCTGAGTGTGAGCACATGTTTTTGTTGTTATTGACCTTTCAGATATGGGAAACAATGCTGCACCAGTGTAAGTGCTCATGCTTGTGTCCTTTGCTTAGTGCCTGAGACATACCAGCTAGAATTAAAACCAGAAAGAGCAGTATAGCATCATTTATTTGCCGTGGGAAGAGCTGCTTATCTCATGCACTTTGGTACTGCAACTGTCTCAATTAGGTGCAGTTCTCCTTCAGATGCCCTTTGGATAGCATGATCTAAAGGAGCTAAATCTATTCTGCAGTATGTGGACAAAAAGAAAAGGAGAGACCATTGCAAAGGAAGCAGGAAGTCTGAGACAGTCTTGATTTGATTTCCATAAATGTTTGTTCTAAAGATGCAGCAAGTAGCAATATGAAAAAGCTATTAAAGTGATCCCATTTCTTCCCCCCTACCCCCATTTTTTTTTTTCTGGATTTTTGCTGATTACAACTCCTCCTATAACAGTTTGGGTTTGTATTTTTTTTTCCCCTTTGAGTGCTGTTATCCTGTGCAGTTGTAGGAGCCTGCATTTAAAACTCATGCAAAGGGGAAAAGAAAACCCTGCAGTCTCAGGAGCACCTATCTGGAGGGCCACAGTTTCTGTTGAAATGAAGTTGTTAATGGAATTAGAATCACAGTGACACACTGTGAAAGGCTTCTCTTTATTACACCCCTAAGATTTATTAAGGAAATAGTCCAGACTCTTACATAGTTCTGTGAATAGTGAGGAATATATATATGTTAGTGTGACAGTTGACATACACATGCGTGTGACAGATTAAAGCAGATCTTTGCTGAGATGGCCTTTGGGAGAAGTTCACTGCCTTCCTGGCATTTTAAAAGCCCTTTTTTATTGATCAGATGCTTGAGAGCAAGAGGTTGAATTCATTCAGTCTGAATTAGTTTTATCTGAATCTTCAACAGATTTTGAAAGAGTGATCACAGAATGGCTCAGGTTGGAAGGGACCTTAGAGATCATCTACTCCAACCTCCTTGTCATGGGCAGGGATGCCTCTCAACTAGGCTCAGCTGCTGAAGGCCTCAAGCATTGAAAAGAAGCCATTTCTTCACTTTAAGGAACACCAACAACAAACTGTATCAACATCAGATGTAATGAGTTTGAATAGAAAAACACAAAGTGAGTTTGAATAGAAAAACACAAAGTCCAACTTGCCTATGGAGTTGTGCAGATAGGTAGGTGAATTTTTGTATGCAGTACAGACAGTAGGTCTCTAGGGCTTATCTTGGTTTTGCACTGGGGTTGTGGGAGTGAGTGGTGAGCTCTAGCTCATTCAATCAAATTCAGTGTGGATATGAAAGAATGAAGTCCACCAGATACAGGATCTGAGTCTCGCTCTTGCAGTATATTACCCCTGAGATCTGATATCCGAAGCAGCCATCAGCCACATTTGTGGTTAGAAGAAAAGGAAAAAAGGCTTTGGTGGGATTTGCACATGATACTTTAAAAACAGTGAAAAGGACTGGCATGAGAAGTGGTAATTGTGATGAGACTGTGGAGAGAGAGCTGGAGACTGTGGAAGGAAAGGGGAGAAAGGAAGCTTCAGAGATTAGATAAGCAGCTGTAATTTTCAGGGCATACTTGATCCAAACCTCAGAAGACATTGTGGTTCATATATCATTGGATTTGACCTATGCTGGAAGTTCTTTTGAGCAGAGAGGCTGTAATGAATTGGCAAAACCCATATACATTTTCTTTGAAACCTTTTGTCTTTATGCCAACATAAGCAAGATAAAAGCTTTTAGCATAAGCCTGTAGCTTTCCTATACTCCGCGATCTTTGCTTCACTCACTTAAGCAGTGGGTTAAGGTTTTTATTTTCCTTGACTTCCCCACCCCTACCTACCTACCTGCCTGCCTGCCTACCTGTCTATCTATTTATTTATTTATTACACAGTTTGAGGGCTTTATCTTATATTGTGTGTGGGGAAGATCTTGTTGGCCAGTTGCTGTCTGCATGTCTTTAGGTCTGTCACACTCAGTAGTCACAGCATATCAACTGGCAGCACTGAACACTAAAATGCATGAAGTTGAATAAGACTCTTGGACCCCAAATGGCCCCATAGGCAGAAGCTGCCATTTAGCATTCAACTGTCAATATATATGGAACCCCCAGCACAGGAAGGACATGGAACTGTTGGAGCGGGTCCAGAGGAGGCCACAAAGATGCTCAGAGGGCGGCAGCAGCTCTGCTCTGAGGACAGGCTGAGAGAGTTGGGGCTCTGCAGCCTGGAGAAGAGAAGGCTTCCAGGAGACCTTAGAGTAGCCTTCCAGTGTCTGAAGTGGGCTACAGGAGGGCTGGGGAGGGACTCTTGACAAGGTCTTGCAATGCCAGGACAAGGGGCAATGAGTTTGAACTGGCAGAGGGGAGATTGAAACTGGATGTTAGAAGGAAGTTGTTTGCAGTGAGGGTGGTGAGACACTGGCACAGGTTGCCCAGGGAGGTTGAGGAGCACAGAAGCACCCAATGTGATCCAAGATCAAAGATCATATTTGGTGCTTCTGAACACCCTAGAGGTGTTCAGGACCAGGTTGGATGAGGCCTTGAGTGACCTGTGCTAGTGGGAGGTGTCCCTGCCTATGGCAAAGGGTTGGAACTAGATGATCTTTGAGGTCCTTTCCAACCTTACCATTCTATGATTCTGTGTTTTAGGCAGAAAGCATGAAGACATTTAAAGTTTGAATCATAACAATAAATGAAGGAGTATCAAAACCAGTGGTGGAATGAAGCCAATAATTTATCTGTTTTTCAAAGCACCATTTGCAAGAGGCATTTTTCATTTCTTGTTGCCGCCTGTTCTTTTGTTACACATCCTTTGATATTAAGCAGGCTGCATACTGATTTGTGGCAGAAAGATCTTTGGTGCATGAGGTGGTGGGTTTTGCTTCTTCAAGTTTTTCCTTTTGCTGCTGTTTAATTTGGAATTGGTCCCCATTCCCATTCATTTGGATCGTCTGCTACGAGTTTAGAGTATACTTGGCACGCTTCCATTTTATCCTTCCTTGCCATGCTGGAAATGGGCTCTGGATCAGACATTGCAAGGGACATGCATTTGTAGTCCTGCTTTTGAAAGTAGGCCTATCCCCAGCAGCACACCTCTGCTTCTTGATGCTGCTCCACGGCTCAGAGTGGTGGTCAGAGGCGCAGTTGTTCGGTGTCTAATAATAGTAGGTGAACCCACACGGTGGAAACTCAGGCTGGCTTTAATTTCATGGATGTTTCCAGGCTCTTTGTGAAGGCCAAGGGATTGATAACTTAGACTCTGAATGCTCCAGGATCATTGCCTGGTTGTCTCCATCCAACAGAGAATCATAATCATACAATCAACATNCTCTTGAATTGAGGAGCCCAGAACTGGACACAGCACTCAAGGTGTGGCCTGAGCAGTGCTGAGCACAGGGGCAGAATATTGCAGAAGGTTTTCCTCTTTCTAGTCAACTGCAGTGTGTGCCTTCTTTGTACATTGACTGCCATAGTTTGTCTTCACAAATCAACTGCAACATATCTGGAGACACCTCCTGCCAGACCTCATGTGTTGCTCTTGCAGTGGATCAATGCTAAGTTACTTCAGAAAACACTTCTTCAGTCACACTGTCTTGATTTTCATTGATCCCAGCAGCACAGAGGAACATTTTGCTTTGGGGCACAGGGCTGTGTGTTTTCCAGAATGGTTCTACAGATGTGTGGCTGTTTTAGCTTGCTGTCTTCCAGCCTGTGAATTTCTTACTCTAGGGGAGCAGTGTCGTAGCATGACCTCTTCCATTTTGTCATTTCAACATCGTGGCAGCATTTACATTGCCTCTAAAGCAAAGGATCTTTCTAAATTTTCCCAGAGAAAACTCATCTTCAGACTCAGTGTCACAAGTTAGGAACAGAACTTGTGACACTCTAATGGAGGGGAGGGCAATTCAGGTGTGCAAATGCATGCATTGTTTTGCATGCTGTGCTTTAGTATTTCAGTAAATAATCACTAGCATTCAGAAATAAGGCAATAAGCTGTTTTCCTGTCACTTGGCATACCTCATAAGCATGACCTGATCTCGTGAGTGAACATTCTCTTGACTTCCACTGCACTTTTCCATGAGAAAAGTGGGCCTCAAAGAGACAGGAAATATACCAGTAAAGCCTCTCAGTTCCTGCTGTGTGACCACACAAAAGTGAAGCAGAGTTTGGCTTGTGGCGAGAATTTTCCAAGTAATTCTGTAGAGCACATTTAAAGGAACCCAAAGTTTTCTGCTGGAGTAAATTTTGCTTTGCTGATGAAATCTGTGATGCTTAAAGTGGAAACCCTCTTTGGTAAGCGAACAAAGCCATCAGGTGTGTTATCTGACCTGACAGCCTGGTGTTTGATTAATCAAACTGTTAATTTGATTTTTAAATGGCTGATGCTCTTTTAGTACATCTGACTTCAGTGCCTGTTTATAATTACGGTACCGAATCAAAGGCTCTTCCTGAGCATTGTACAGATTAGTTTGGAAAGATGAGTTTTGATTTTAGTAGTTGCAAAAAAAATCCCCTAGCATTGGTGTTTACTTTAAAGCACAAATATGTTCAAAGAAACACATAGTTAAAGTGATAAAGCAGTGCCCTCACACTTTTTATCCCCCCCCCCCCCCCCCCCCCAAAAAAAAAAAAAAAAAAAAGGAATGCAAGGGTGCAGTTTTTAATAAGTTATATAAACAGCACTGTTTGCCTTCTGAAAGAGAGAACCAGCCTGGGGGCATTCAGAGCAGTTTGGTTGGTGGGCACTGAGCTCTGGGTGATGAACATATATCATGCAAAACTTGTGTAAGGCTGCTAGAGGGAGGGGATTCAGTCCTCTCTGCAGCTGTCTGCATCTTGTAATTTGCTGGGAATTTGTAAATTCCCAGTGGACTTGGAAACTAATAATGTTATCCTGTAGCAGATAATAACTGTGTGATGAGGGCTGTAGTAAGTGTTCACTTACTAGGATATCTGAATGTTTGATTATGAGTGAAGGTTGTGCTTGATGGGTAAGGTCCCACTCCTGCAAAACCAGCCAAGCATATGCTTCCCTGGAGTCATTTCTGTAGCCCTATTTGGTCTCACACAAACTCTGAGAGGCAAATCAGATCTATCATTTCCCACAGGATTTCAAGGTATCTGCAACTGCAAGAGAGTGTTTGCATTGGGGAAAAAACCCTCACTGATTTCTGCAAAAACACTCTTTAAGTTAGAGCTAATCACTAAGGGTTAAAATTTCCGTGTCTAGTAAATGCACAAAACAACTTTCAAAGTATCCGTCCTGGTATAGCAAAGAAAAAAAGATGTCTGGAGGCATTATTTTTAAACTCTACATCTCTCAGATAATGCATAATCATCCCTAGTTTTCCTCATGAGCTACTCCAGTATCTCAAGGGTATATATTGCAATGCCATAACCACACAGCAGATAATCCAATCCTCTAACAATGACATTATTTTTTCCAAGTGTGTTTTTGGGCATTGTAGTTAAGTAGGTGTTAAGTTTTCCCTCTCTCTCTCTCTCTCTCTTTCTTTTTTTTCCCCCCTCTCTCAATTTAAAGAGAGTTTTCCATGCCTCATGTTTTGATTTTCCAGCTCTATACAGTTTTAAGAGGCTTGATTTTCAGAGGAAAGCTCCTCAACACTTTCTGGAAACCAATCCCCACCAAGGCAATTCAGGCACCACAGCAGCCAAAATCATTACTCATTCCTGAAAATCTTGGCTGAGGGACACTAGACAACACAATCTCTATTTCTGTTTTCTGTTTCTTTTTTTCTCACATCATAATTTCATAAATTTTTCAGTCGCTGCAGCCTTTCCAGAGTACACAGAGATGGATTTTGTCTGTAAAGCCAAGCTAAACCACCTTCTTGATCCTTCTCTTTAGCTTTTTATATATCATATAGAGCTATATGAAAGGATAAGAAATCACTGTTCATTTTTCCCTTAGCCAGACATCTTTCTGGGAAACAACCTAGTTTCTCAAGGAAAATGGGGAAATACAGTTTTGTCTCTCCCCCATCCCCATCCAAACAGTTGAATATTCTCATTTAGCATTCCTAAATAACCTTTATTTTGTTGGCATGTCACTAGCCTCAAGTTTATATATATTTATTTATTTAAACCTGGTTTATTGAAAGGCTGAGTTTATGGAGCTTGGAAAGGGGATGTGCAAAGCTGTGTCCCTTGAGTGCAGTAAAGTGTACCCCGAGAAGAAGCAACATAAATATATGGATCTGATAATTTGTTTCTGTTTCACAGCTCTGTGTTCTTCCCGTGACAAATTTTNAGGGGAATGGGTTTGAAGTGTCAGAGGGGAGATTGAAAGTGGATGTTAGGAGGAAGTTGTTTGCAGTGAGGGTGGTGAGACACTGGCACAGGTTGCCCAGGGAGGTTGTGGCTGCTCCCTCCCTGGAGGTGTTCAAGGCCAGGTTGGATGAAGCCTTGAGTAACCTTTGCTAGTGGGAGGTGTCCCTGCCTATGGCAGGGAGTTGGAACTGGATGATCCTTGAAGTCCCTTCCAACCTTACCATTCTATGATTCTATGAAATTCAGGAGCAGATTACTCACAAGGCAGGGTAAGTGTGTCAGAGTTGTGTGTTGTAGATGTCCTCGGCGCTCTGGAGTGGGCTGCTGCTTCCTTGGCTGCAGGTGTAAAGAATTACTCCAAGCTCCCTTTTTTCCTTTTTTCCTTCTATATTCAAAATGGGGCTCTGTGTCATTGTTCATTTTATTCTGCCTTAGACTGTAGAAGATCCTTCCTGGGGATTGCAGTGGTTTAGAAACGAGGTAGAAATGGCTACCAGGAGCATTGAACACAGGTGTTGGGCGGTGGCAATGGCTATGGCTCTCTCAAGCCATGGCACCAGTGAGAATGGTGTTCAGAGGTTATCAGAAGCCTCCAGGGCCAAGTAAGGCAGGAGTACCTGTCCTGTGTGTTTCTTGAGTTTATGTGTAGAATTGGTTTTTTTGAGAATGAAGGAAAACTCAATTGCTGAAAGGACCCTAGGGAATGGGGCCAGAATTAATTTCAGCTAATTTGAATACTCAGCTGAGATTAGGAGCCCTGTTCTGCAGCTCATGAGAAGAGGCAGCTTTGGAGTAGCAAAACTGAATTAGCCTTTAAAGCTGTTTCTCAGCATAGATTTAGGTAGGCAACCTATGTTGATGGGGCTTTTCATCAGGCAACCCAGAGCAATTCCTTCAGTTAGTGAGATCCATTTGAAATCAAACTCAATTTCTTCTGTACACAGCAAAAATTATCTAGAAGAACACAGGAGCAGCTGATGCAGAGGCAGCACTGCCCAGCTGCTCTCTAAAGTTTCTCTGAAGCACTTTATTTTCCTAGTCAGACCTAGCTGTCTGCCCCATCCTTCAGAGCAGGATGGTCTTACAGGCCTGCAGGACTTGCTGCCATCTGTCTGTAATTCCCTTTGTGCAGAGTTGATGGCTTTTGCTAATGTGGCCTTGACATCAAGATATTAACCCTGCTTGAGAAACCCTCTCTCCATTTATTCTGGGCAGAGTGCTCCTCTGCCAGGTAAAGCTTTTGGGGTATTCTCCAGGGTGGGTGGACTGCAGAAAAGTGAGTGTTGAGGTATCTAAACTGATTGTAACTGAGCTAATTTCTGTGCAAGGGTTAATCCAGTTTAGAGCTTTGTGCAGGTCAGCGTTGGCGTCACCCAAATGAGCCTGCAGAGTTCTGTGCTCTGCAGCCAAACTGTTCTTGGTACTCATACCAAGCTTTTTAAAGTAGGCTGCAAGTAGGTTAGATGTACATTTGTGATCCTCCTGTGTGTATTTTATGTGTTTAGATCCTAACGGAGGAGCCTGAAAATATTCCTAACTATTAGAGGCATCTCTTTTTCCTTTTTGTTTTCCCCCCTCCCCCCATATAAAATGTGTCTCTGACACTGTCAATCGATGAATTTCTCCCTTTTTTTGATCTGCATTAATGAAGGCTTTGGAAAGTGTCCTGTTACGTTGCTGACTCTTAGTACATGTGGGGAATTGGGAGGCAGGAAGAAAGTGCGGTGCATGTTTCTCTAGACCCTTATGCATTCTGTCCACAGACAATTCCAGTTCAGTTTGTTTTGCAAACTCCCACATTTCCATTGCAAAAAAACCCAAACAAAACACCCAAAAAAGAAACAGTTGTTTGGTCTGCAGCTCCCTAGCCTGATACAGTCAGTGCAAAGGATCCAGACCACCAAGGTCAGATTATCTAGCACTTTACCATATTTGCCTTCAGTCATCCAGTCAAACTGCACAAATTTATAATTAATCCTGAATTACGCAAATACTTTTAAAACAAACTTACTTTAGTTCATGGCTCATTCACAAGCTGTTTTGTTGGTTTAGTTGCTGTTAATTCCTTGAGAACAAACACCCTTATTTCTTCTCCTGATTCCTCTGCTGACCGAGGGATTGAATCAAAGACCCTTCAAAATGGCTGTGTGGGAATATTCAGCATCTGTGGATGTGTTTCTGGTAAAGTATTCACACGACTCGATCATGTTTGCTTGCCAAGTAAAACATATGAAGGACTCTAAAAGAACTGCAGTCCAGCCAGAGTGTGCCCATTTCTGCCAGGGAACCACCAGGGTACTGCTGTGCTATTGGCACATAGAGTGCCCGTGGGGGGGATGAGGGGCTGAATGTCCTGGCATCCTGCAGAGCTGATTGTGTCACTCTGCGACAGAATCGTACTGTGGTTCCTTCCTATCTCTGAGATCCGTTTGGCTCCCTGTAGTAAGAAGACTCTTTTGTTCCTAATGCAGGCAGCACTGAGCCTAACGGTAGTTAGGAACAGAAAAATGGAATTGTTAGTGGTGAGTAGCAGGTCACTCTGCACTGCAGATCAAGGCTTGTGTAGCTTATCTGGAATGTTTCTCTTGTCTACTGCATAAGCTGGGACTGGGTCCTCAAGGAAGGGTTTATGAATGCCATCTGCAACCTAATATTTTAAAGGTTTTTTTTTTACTGTCTGTTAGAAGTTTCTAAACTCTGTCAGTGTGGGAGGGAGAATATCTCATTGAACACAGCCATGCCAAATAGCTTTGCTTAGTAGATTTGTGTGGATGAACCCAAGAGACTCTCACAACTGGCTTGGTGTTATTGAGATAATAATATTTTACTCCTTCACATTTTTAGGAAGCCTTTGGCTTCTCTGAGGGCAGTGCTGTGCAGTGTAAGATGGATCATAAGATCAAATATATATATATATATAT
>WBNM01011400.1:0-30200 GCA_013399055.1 Ramphastos sulfuratus | reverse complement strand
TGGCCTAGCCCTCCCAGCTAAGCAAGCTAGGGAATAGCTGCCAGCCAGGCCTACTCCACAGCAAACCAAAAGCGATAGGAGCAACGGCATGTTTGGAGGGAGAGGAGAGAGAGCGAGAGAGAGAGAGAAAGAGTGGACAGACTGCTCTTTATATAGGAACATACAGGAAAAGGGAACAGAACAACAATTTACGATATCCTGTGTCCTCCCCCTAAAGACTTTCTAGTCTTTGGAAGACTTTTATCTCTATAATTATACCAAACAACTCTTAACTTCCCTAAACTTACACCACCACCCAACTGTCTACACTGGAGACAGAGATAAGTTATACACTTCCTTTCACATTTCAAATTTCATGATACCTTAGTAGAGAAATGCAGGCCTTGGTTCTGTACCATAGTTCTTTCTCAAGGTTTCTGTGCTACCTTGAGGCTAATTGGAATATTTTAATGAGAGAAATTAGATTATTTGTTGTGAAAAGAAAAGAGAGTGACGTCTGTATCACCCATTCATTCTGCTGGGACATATGAAAACAAGGACACAAACAAAGGTAAGGCAATCTCTGCCTGGCTGACACCATATTAACTCTTCTTCCTGAACCTGCACATTTCCAACTAATCATTCTGCTTCTAACACCTCTTGCTGACCTTTCCAGCTCACCTTGCACATAAGGGAGACTCTGAGATAAGGGAGGGGGTGGAAAGAAGGCGGACAGGTAGTTGGGAGCCCCTCCTGGGCACTCTGGCTGCTGGGAGGGGTCTTGTATTTCTCTATGACTTATAACTTGTATGTTACTGTACATAGTTGTAAATATCTGTAATATATTGCATATATATGTTTGTAAATTGTGCTAAGCTGTAAATATAAAGCTTCATTTCTTAAATTCCAGCCAGCTGAGTTAGTCTGGTTAATCGAGTGGCACAGGGAAGGATGGGGAACTGGAAACTCCATAATCACTACAGCATCTTAAATGTTCTTTGCAACAAGTCGAATAGTGATAACCCAGAATCTATGGCAGAAGAAGTGTCAGAAATTCAGGCTCCAACTGAAGTCTTAAAGCAATGGCTGTATGAGATCCTTGGACCCTTTATCTAGACTTCTTAGTAGAACTGATATTTGCTATAATGACACTTTTCCAATGTTCTTCTCTACATGGGGTTTTTACCATCAAGTAAGCTACTTACAATAGGCACTCAGAAACTAAGTCTGTTTAATTACACTCTAAGAATGCAATCTTCAGCAGAGCAGTACTCTCTCCTCTGAATTTTGTTAATAGGATCTGACACTGTATTTGAATCTTAGTATACAAATTGAAGCCACAAAGTTTCTGGTCTGGAAAAAAGAGGAAAGCAGTATCTCATGTAACCTTTCAGGCCAGTGTTCCCATTCTTCTACAAGCTCACTTTGTCAGACGTGTATAAATTCGTCAATTTATAAATTATGTCATGGCACAATATATAATTATATCTTGCATTTCAGTCATAAAAACCTATATTTAAAAATTATCCTGAATAGAAATTAGATCATGATCACAGCTGCCACAGCTTGGTATAACAAAATGGTTTTGGTTCTCCCTATTGACTTTTCTTTAGTTTACCTTCTAATAATTTCCTACAATGCTAACCATTGAATATGTTACTAATACTTCTAAATTACTTCTAAAATTGTTTTTTCCCCTCTTAGATATTTATACACAGAATTAAAATCACAGTAGGGCATCTATGTCTTTGCTTCTACTTGCTGAGATTTAAGTTGCTTCTCATCTGGTGAAAGATGCATGCAGCATAATGCAAGCAGGATATTAAAAAGCTATTTTTTTTCTTTCCCTTCTTTAAATATCTTGCCCTTGTTTTTAAAGGATCAGCTAACTTAAGTGACTCTTTTGTATTCCTTTATTAGCTTGCAGTATGTTTTGTTCAGCATGGCATGAGATCACAATTTAAAAATTTACATTTACTTTTAAATTTCATCTGGTTAATTTAAAAATTAACAAGAGTGGCCACGATGAAGGTATTTTTTTAAAAAGACTAATCCACTTTTAGTCTGATTTTCCATTTCTGCTTATGGCTTTTTTTTAAGGGGCAAATTGAAAATTACTTAGAAGGTTTCTGGAAAACAACAATTAAAATAGCAAGAACTCAGTTTATGCCTATATATAATTACTAGATATGTTAGATTGATTTGTATATCCTGAATTAAACTGTATTTCAAGTGAACTGTGTGCTATAGGGAGAATTCAAGCTCATTTGTGCACTACACAGATTTCCAATAAATGTCCTACCTTTCTCTCCCAGCAAAAGAATATTAGATATAAAACTAGTGATCCATTGTTACCATTCTTACTGGGTCACTAATGTTGTAGCTGTGCATTGTGAGAGCAAAGCACCATCAGTTCAAAATGGCAACGCATACAGCGCTAGGCTCACAGTGCTGACTGTGCAAAATGAACAATATTGGATCAGACTCCACAGGCTTTACTCTCAGAGGTTTCCACTCATGCCTACACTTCTTTTCTGGAATAAAAGTGCAATGGCTCCACCAGATGTGATTTGAGTGGCACAGATCTTCATTAGCAAAGGAACTGACATGGTAGAGTTAAACATGCGAATAAATGGAGGAATCGAAGAACAGATAACAGTGCTGATGTGGAAGGTCATTTAGTCTGACAGACCTGCTTAGAAAAAGTCATCTAAAGCAGGTTGCCCAGGAACATGTCCAATTGGATTTTGAGTATCTCCAAGGATGAAGACAACTGCCCTTAGCAACCTGTTTCAGCAGAACACTTCAACAGAACGTCATCCCGCGCATTTGCAGACATGAGCAAATAAATAGATAAAGCAGCACAAGTATTCCCAAAGCATGAATGTAGTGCGACACTGGAACAGGTTTTCCCAGAGAGATGATAGATTCCCCATCCCCGGAAATGTTCAAGGTTGGGGGGTTGGACTAGATGACCTTTAAAAGTTTCTCCTAACTCAAGCCATTCTATGATTCTATAACTCTATGTACATACATTCCTTTGTCTGTGAAACTCTCCTCAGACTATAAAATTTTCAAGTTTAATATTCAGACATTACACAGGAATACCACTAGCAAGTTAGTTGCTGGTCTACAGGCCATTTGCGAAGACTTTGTTGCAGTGATTTTCCATTCACAGTTCATGCTCTGATTCTTTGTTACACAACTCAACATCTTTGTTTATTGATGATTTACATAATTCCCAGCACAAAAACTAAATAGGAAATTTTACACTATATGAAGTACTCTCTCCGTAAAAGTTAGTGCATTTCAGCCTGTCATTTTCCTTACACAGTACCAGAAGACATGAAGTATTCAAACGACTGTGAAAGGCAGACACAAATGACTCACAAACAAAACCATTACATCTGATTTCATACTCAAATATGAGCAAATATTCATATAAAAATCTGTGCTGATTAGAAAGGCACAATCACTTCCCTACGCCTGTTGCTCACACTTCTCTTGATACAGGCCAGGATGCTGTTTGCCTTCTTGGCCTTCTGGGCACATTTCANTGTACTAGTGGGAGGTGTCCCTGCCTATGGCAGGGGGTTGGAACTGGCTGATCCTTGAGGTCTCCTTCCAACCTTACCATTCTGTGATTCTATGATCCGCCACATGGCCTTGTTATACCTCATACAGGTGACTTCAGCCCATCAATTTAGCCTATTCAGGTCCCTCTGAAGCGCCTTCCAACCCTCAAGCACAACAGCACTCCCACCTAACCCGGTGGCATCTAAAAATTTATTGAGGGTATACTCAATTCTCTCACCCAGATCATTGATACAGATGTTATAGAAAGCTGTCCCCAATACTGAGGCCTGGGAATGTCATTTATTACCAGCCACTGACTGTATTTCACTCCATTCACCACCGCTCTTTGACCCCTGTCATCCAGACAGTTCTTAACACAGCAAAGTGTCCACCCACCCAAGCCATGAGCAAACAGTTTCTCCCGAATGATACTGTGGGGGGTGGTGTCAAATGCTTTACTAAAGTCCAGGTAAACAACATTCATGAGATTGCCCTCATCCACAAGTGGGTCACCTTATTGTAGAAGGAAATCAGGTTCATCAAGCAGGACCTGCCTTTCATGAACCCATGCTAACTGGCCTTGATCACCTGATTGCCTTGCACATGCTGCATAATGGCACTCAACATGATCTGCTCTATGATTTTTCCGGGCACCGAGATCAATCTAACAGGTCTGCAGTTCCCCAGCTCCTCCTTCTGGTCCTTCTTATAGGCAATCTCCAGTTAGCTGGGATCTTCTCACTTAACCAGGACTACTGGTAAATGATGGACAATAGCTTGGTGAGCCTTTCTGTCAACTCCCCCAATGCTCTTGGGGTTATGCCACCTGGCCTCAAAGGCTTGTACATGTCTAAGTTGGGCAGCACATCACTAATCATCTCCTCTTGGACTATGGGGGCTTCGTTCTGTTCACCATCCCTATCTTACCACTCAGGGGGGCCAATATCTACCAAAGTACTGATCTTACTGCTAAAGACCGAAGGAAAGATGATATTAAGCACCTCAGCCTTTTCCTCATCCTTGACCACTATGTTCCCCCTGAATCCAACAAAGGACAGAGATTCCCCTTCTGTTGCTAATACATTCGTAGAAGCATTTCCCATTCTCGTTAACAGCTGAAGGAAGATTAATTTCTAGATGAGCTTTGCCTCACTTTTATTATCATGTTACTTCAAGTACAAGTTTCAGAGGGTATTTTTAGAAGACTTCTACAATAGTACATGGCATTACTGGGCAATGTTGACTGACATGGAGAAACCACAGCAAAATGGGAATTAACAATTTTTTTCTATTTTTTTCCCATAAAAAATAATAATCTTGTAGATCAACATCACTTCCAGAGAAACAGTGAATAAACTAGACTTTTGATATTGGCTTAAAATTCACAGATGACATTCAACAGCAAGACTGAACTAGAAATAGGTGAACGTGATTTGTACAATTTCACATTTCTCTCTTTCTTGTAATTTTGCAAATAACTTGTATTCCTTCACTTATTATTGAAATGATTTGATTTCACACCTTTCTTTGGTTTAGGAACAGCATGACAGCAGGCTTTCTCCTTGATGTTTTACCACTTAGATTCCTGTTTCCAATAGAAACTGGAAGTTATCAATGTGTCTTTACAGAGGTGCCTGTAGAGGTAACCTGCATTTTGGGTACTCAGGAATATTAGATTCCAGAATGTGATTTTATGTGGGCTGGGCAGCACTTCCCTCGTGTAGAATACAAAGGCAAAGCAAGGGAAAGAGAAGATCTCATTCTACATTTCTGCTAGTACCTGTAAAATCTACCTATCAAAGTTCAGCTGTTGAAGCACGTTTATGGTCTAACTGTAATTTACAGCTCCATCCTGTGGGGACTGAACCATACACTGACTCAGTCTGTGCACAGATGAAACTTCTGTCTTGCATCAGTTACTGAAAAAAAATGCACTTACTTTCTGTAATAACATCTTACCTTTTTCTGAGCCCTCACAAGAGAATGAAGAATACGCATCTCAGGCATTGATCTTGTTACATGAACAAGTCCTGAGTCTACCATATCCCAAATGAAGCCTCATGCACTCCACAGCCAACTGGAGCTAAATTCTCTGGCCTGATAACCCTGTTTCACTTATTCATCTCAGTGTAATGTACTTTGCTTCATATCCCTGTTGTGACTGCAAGCACGAGCACAGGCTCTGGCATCACCTGAGTACTCATGTCTCAGGCAGGTTTACCTTGCAAATGGATGAGACCAAAGGGACAGGATGGATTGATGGGCTGAGGTCACTTGTATGGGGTTTAACAAGGCCATGTGCTGGATCCTGCACTTGGGTCACACCAATCCCATGAAATGCCAAGAAGGCAAAAAGTATCCTGACACGTATCAGGAACAGTGTGATCAGTGGGAATAGGGAAGTGATCACATTCCTGTATTCAACACTGGTGATGCCTTCCCCTGAATACTGTGTTCAGATTTGGGCCTTTCATTCCAAGAAAGACGCTGAGTTGCTGGAATGTGTCCAGAGAAGTGCAACAATGCTAGTGAAGGATCTAGAGAACAAGTCTCACAAGTAACACCTGAGGGAAATGGGATTGTTCAGCATGAAGAAGAGGAGAATGAGGGGAGACCTCATTGCTTTCTACAACTACCTGAAAGGAGGCTGTAGTGAAGTGGGTGGGCATGGGTCTTTTCTCTGTGGTATGGGATGATAGAATGAAACACCCTGAATTTGTGCCAGAAGAGGTTTAGATTTGATATTCGGAAAATTTCCTTCATGTAAAGAGTGGTCAGGCATTGGAATTGGTTCCCCAGAAAGGAACTAGAGTCACCAACCCTGGAGTTGTTCAAGAAACATGTGGACATCACATTTTGGGATGTGGTTTAATGGCCATGCTGGTGTTAGCTCTTTGGTTGGACTCGATTATGTTAGAGGTCTCCTCCAACTGATACAATTCTATGACAACTCACTTCTGCAGTTCACTGATACAATAAATCTACATCTGACTTTCAAAGATTAGTAATTTTAATTCAAGAGCCTCTTTGGAGTGAATCACATCAGCTTCTCTGAAATTTCACACTGGGAAAAAACAATAAAGAAACAGTGATCTATCAGGACCATGAATATGAACTTAGAGATTTCCTACAAAACTGATTTTCAGACCCATTGTGTAGATATATTTCAGTTCCTGGATCATTTAGCAGATAGAAGTGTTCTGACCTTTCTTGTCAATTAAGGTGTTTTAAATGTGTGTTTAATTCACATGCTAAAAATACTAAGGACATTTTTATTGAGTGTAATAACACAGCAATGTAGCCACAGTAACTGCTTTTCATTCTGCAGAAAAATGGTTGCCTTAATTAATTTTCTTAAAACATTATCAGATATCAGATTTTATTAAACTAATCAAACATTTGTTTTACCATTGAAATTCACTTGAAGTTGTACAAATGAAATTTTGAGGTCTCCATTCTCTAATGGATGACATTTATTTATTTACGCATGTATTTATTTATTTAGCCAGAGACATGGAAGAGGCTTCTAGCTTAAAAATTTAGAGCTAGATTCTACTGGAAAAAAACATAAATCCTAGTGTTCTTTTGGTTTTCCTTTTTGGGATTGTTGGGTGTTTGTTTGGTTGTTTTTTCTGCCAATGCCTCTCATACGCCTCTCTCTTTATAACAGCAGATGACCTTCCCTTCCTTTTACAGTTAGAATTGTTTTTACTCTATCTTGATCTCATACAGGTTGCCTTCTGTGTGAATATATGGTAAAAGAAGGCTATGCATCTTTTTGTTGTACCAGAAGAGAGATCAAAGCCTGAACTGGAATCATGATCAGTCTCTAAACCAGCTGCTTCTTAGAAAAGCAGGTTAGAAAGGCTTCTATTGATGCTGCCTATGCTGTTTGCCTTTGTAGATTAATATCAGGTAGCATTTTAGGGGTCACTATCTAATTCTTTTGTGGATTACTATCTTTATTTGGAAGAAAAGGTAAACTAGCTTAAAAAAAATAAAAGAAAGGGAAAAAAATTAGCAAGATCTATCATGCTTTGTTAAAAATGCACAGGTTGTATATTAAAGAGGATCAAACCAAATGCAAGGCAAAAGAGTTCTTGGTAAGAGATTAAAGTGATACTTGAGATAAAGCAATGGAGACAATAAGCCCACGTAATTCTTGTGTTAAAACTACTTTTTGCTCCACTTTATTTAAATACTTCTGGAAAAGACTAGAAAGCACCCAGAGAAACAGAACATTGATTTATAATGTTTTATTGTGTTTTGCTTGAGTCATGTCACAGGCTTTCATAGCTCAACACTTATGATAGAAATAAATTGAAAAATTTTAACCAAGTCCAGATTTCAGAGAGGCTTCCTGATTGTTTTCTTGTGTCCCTGCTCTCTATTTATAAGAAATAAGAAGCTGCTGCAGATTTTGTACTCTTTGTACTCAACTTGATTTGTGCAAGCCACCAACTACAGCAGATGTTTTTTTAAGCTGCAGTTATCAAGATTGCATAGACTGAAATTTCCCCTTTTTCTTATTGCTTCTGATGCACACAAATCCTTTAAGTGGCATTTTAGCAATTGTTCTATTATCGCATGTCCCCTCTCCTCTTCAGATGAATTATTCATACTTTGTTGTCATAGCAATCCTTTCTCTCATTCTCTGATATTTAATAACTCTTTTTGACTCCCAACTAGACAATGAATCAAGGTGTAACAAAAGCTTTATTAACTAATGTGCTTTGAGGCCAACACATTGTTTGTCTTCCACCTACACTTGCTTTCAGCTGTTGTCAGTCCAGTCTGGTGATATTAATGATGTCAGCAAAGATGCCTGTAAGAAACACCCTTTACATAAGCTAGTTTCTTAGATAGTGTCCATCTCTGCTGCAGAGTGATGAGCATCTACTTTTCTTTCAGCCTGACACTTTTCAAAGCAGCAATATGCAGCCACGGCTCTCTGCAGAGGACTCCCTGCCATGATGGATATGGATGTTTGGGTTATTGGGACATTTAGTATCACACAAAGTGTCAGGCTTTAAAAGGGAGAGAATGACAGCAGCATTTTTCACTGCTTTAAGCCTGTGTCTGCATTATGTACCTGTGTTGTTTTACTCTTTGACTGTGTCCCACAATGCAGACCAAGCAGATGTCAATCTAACTTGTCTATTTGCTCCAACTACTATGGTGACCTGCATGATCAATATTTTACATGTTTTAGAAATCATCCTAACCTTTCTATCTACCATACAGCCAAGGAGGAAAAATCTGAATGCAAGGAATTACCCAGTGAAAATGCAGATTTAAACCTTTTCTACCATTTTTACAACAATGTCTTTGGGCAGTATTAGTTAGAAAAAATACCTCCCCCCTTTAATTTTAACTTTCCCTGGCAGAAAGATCTGTCACCTCACACAACTGAAGACATTTTTCTTTAATTTGACAAATGCTGGAGAGCCAGCATGTGTGATGACCAGCAGCAGAGTGCTGCTTTGAATCTCAGTGGTTCCTAGCTTCCAAGCCCAGCTTCACTCCATTCCAACACATTTCATTCCCTGCATGCTTGTTTTAAGAGTTCAGATATAAGATCCTTCAAAAGGAATTTTGAGTTGTCTGCATTCATTCTCCAGTTATTTCATTCAGTTTACTAAAACCCTGACTTCATTGTTCATGAGAGTCCTGTTTTTCTGCATGCCGTTCCTAAACCTGAGAAAGTGGTACTGACCACAAGAAGACAGAGACAGCCACAGTGTTTCAGGTCAATTCAGGTCAATTCAGTTCGGTTCAATACAGGTAACTTTATAATCTCTACCCATACTTAATTTGCAGTTTTACACATATCCTATACTGGTTTTCCCTTGGCAGAAGCAGTGGACTCTGATGGTCATAAAAAGCTGATGTACCACAGGCAGAGCTGTGCTGGTGTAGTAGTGGACAAATGATTTACAAGTTGAGTCATGTGCACCTATTCTGAAGAGGCAGTGGAGGGATCAGCTCATGGTATCAGAATCAGTCAAAAGCCACACAATCAACAACTGAAGCCTTGTTCTAATTATTATTTTTTGTTTGATTTCCTTTTTTTTTTTTCTGTTTTAAATTTCCCTTTCCCCCATGACACCCAAACACTTTACTCAAACACTTACTGAGTAAAGTACCAGAATGGTTTTACAATTCATCTCTTGGTCCTGTGCCCAAGCACTCCAGCGCTGCAACACCTTGGTAGACTGAGTGGTTATGAGTTGTTTGTGACCCAGTGAATTAAAAGAAAATTTCTCTTGCTTGGCAGTCAAGCTTCTGTGAACCCCACAACATCTTGTAGGATTACTGCTGTGAGAAAGGACTACAAGTAATCTCCTTTGCAGTGTGTCAGATGCAATCCGTCGATACCTTTGCCCTTGTTATGGTTGTAGTATTGAGCTAAGAGCTAAGGCTTGGAAACAAGATAGTCAATAGCATTATATCATTCTTGTGTAACCTATATGGATGCGAATATGGGTCTATATTAGGGAACAGCCCTTCTGTAGTCTCAAATGCTCTTACCTCTTAATATACACTTCAAAACACATTTTACCTCCTTTTTCTTTTCAGGAAGAAACAAAGAAGCTCCCAAAAAGAAGTCTAGATTTCAATTCTAGTAATAAAAACAAGGTACATTTCTGTGAGAAATGTGTGCTCATACACAGCTTTATTCTACCTATTTACCCCATCCCTAATCAATACAGAGTGACTACAACAGCGAAAATAGCCCCAGGGCTGTGACTCCAGTATTTTCCTTTGCTGTGCTGTGTCTCCAGGATGCAGTTTCTCACATGGGGCAGATCCTTTCTCCTCTCTGGGTATGTGTCTAAAGCAGCACTCAGAGCTGAAATTCTCAAGGTCCATTTCCTCCTAACACAGCAATGACACTCCAGGGCTTCAATTCGTGAAACAACGTAATTCTTTCAAGTTGTGTTCACTTTCTCTCTCCATTATTGCCACAGCCACAAAGCTTTCAGTTAAACATATCCTAAGTAAGAGACAGCTTAGTTCAGAACCTTAAAAATCTCTTCAAAGAATAGATCGTTTGTAAAAGTAATTTTAAAAAAATGTACTGAAGACACTGCTTTGACACTGCCTCTCTTCTTCAGACAGATTTGGGCTTTTCCAGCCTGGAGAAGAGGTCCCCAGCTGTAGCAGCCCATTGTCTATGTGTGTTGGCCTTGGCTGGGATGGAGCTAATTTTCTTCACGGTAGCTGGTACGGAGCTGCATTTTCAATTTGTGCTGTAGTGTTGATAATACAGGGATGGTTTTGTTACTGCTGAGCAGTGCTTACACAGAGTTAAGGCATTTCCTGCTTCTCATACCACCCCACCAGCAAGCAGACAAGTGTACAAGAAGTTGAGAAGTGGCACAGCTGATACAGGTGACCCTGACTAAAAGGATATTCCATACCATATGATGTCATACTCAGTAATACAAAGTTGGAGGAAGAAGAAGAGAAAGATGTTCACAGTGTTGATATTTGTCTTCCCAAGCAACCATTATGTGTGATGGACCCCTGCATTTATGGAAATGGTTAAACGTCTGTCTGCCAAGGAGAAGTAATAAATGAATTTCTTATTGTGTTTTGCTCACACGTGCAGCTTTTGCTTTACTTATTAAACTGTTTTTATCAAAACTGACAAATTTTCTCACTTTCACCTTTCTGATTATCTCCCCAATATCCACTGAGGAAGTCTGTGACTATGTAGGGCTTAGTTGCAGGCTGGGGTTAAACCACAACACTGGAACATCCTGCTAAAGGAGATGTTTTCATCTTGGAAACAAGCATGTCTACTTCAAAATGGAAATCCTGTACACTCTCCTTTAGGATTTCCCCTCAAAACTTACTTAATACTTGAGAAAGGAAGCCATATAGATGTTTTTAGGAGGGAGAGGAGAGAGAATAGAAGACCTTGATTTTGTTGCCATTTCAACACCTGTGTTTGACATGCCTTAAAGCTACCACTTCTGGAAGAGACATCCTGCAAGAAATCTGTGGCTAATTATCAGCATTAGGGACTGTAACCCATGAAGCAATGCTTTGATATGGCAAATAGAATACTCAAATATTCTTTTAGACATTCTTGAAGACAATGTCAGCACTGGTTATACTGCTGCAGGGCTATGGATCTGAAGCCTTCAGCTCCTTGTTGTGATAGGCCTAAGCAGGCCAAAATACGCTTATGCCATAAGCCTATGGCTTCACCTAATATGGCCATGCTTGGCTAACTGCCATTTTGACTGTTCTGTGTCCAAAGGCCCATTAGTCTCTGGTTGTATTGATAAAAGAAGATGAGCACGTGACACAACGTGCTCTGCTGTTGTATCCATGTTCTGCTATTATATTCATGCTTGCTTGCTGCTTGCTATTGCCTTACCGCATCCTGAACTGCCTGGAAACTGCCTGCTTCCAGGTCATCAGGAACAGGTTCTAAATACCTCCACGTGATCAGCCTGAATAGCCAGCATAACATTCTGCTAAGACTGCACATTGCAAGACATCCTGCCTACCCCTGAAAGTCTCCTGCCAAGACAGGAAGTCCTGGAGACACATAGATCATCCAAAGGAGATCAGGACCAGGTCAGAGATTGTCTACCTCCTTTCTCCAGCAGTGTGGGAAGAATCAGAAGTCTCAGTGGCTGACAAGACAGTAACAGAATTCCCTGAAAGCATTTGGGTACTGTCTGGGGCTGTAGCTAGCCCTGAGAGTCAGGAGATAATTTTGTGAGTAAATGCTTAAAGCCTCTTGTAATTCACCATTGCCTTCTGCCATAAGCAGAAAGGAGCTCCTTGAGTCCATCTGGTGGGCAAGCAGTGTATTGACCGCAAGCAGTGTATTGACCGCAAGCAGTGTATTGACCACAGGAATCTTCTCTTCCAGTTCAATTGAGTTCAATTAATGTTATGTATTATTGCTAGTTATTTCTAGATCCTGTGCTATTATCTGTATAAAGTTACCATGTCCATGTGAAGAACCAATTATTATTAAAATTACTGGTCAGGGTGGCAAGAGTTCTGAATATCGAATACTAATAAAGAGTATTAATATTTGAAAATCAATTAATTACCCCTCCATTACACTCCTCTATACTTTTGAGGACTCATAAGCATGCTCAAACCCCGTAAGAGATTGCTAGCAGCAGCAGAGCACAGCAGGAATGCCAAGCTTCTATCAATCAAAGTGTTGACTCCAAGGCAGCTGAACTCTCTAGCCATGATCACCACTTGGACCCATCTACATACCTATGCCTTCTGCAGAGTTTGGATGTACCTTTTCTATTTCAAGTAACGTAGAAGGCTGCAGGCAGAAATATATTCTTTATAAGTATAAGGTTTATACTTCAAGTCTCTCCTAACTGACTATTCTTATAACTCCTGCCTGTGGGACCTCTGCTGTTCCTTCTATGCTCTTTCTCCTGCCTCAGAGAAAAGCTCAGGATTCTGTACTTCTGAGTTAATGAGCTGGCCTGCCTGACCTGACTGTCAGGATGGATCAGCAGGCAAGTTCTGCACATTCGTACTGTACCATACCATACCGTATCATACCACACTGTACCATACTATACCATACCAACACTCTCTCTCAAGTGGATTTATCATCATTCAATAGTATTTTCTCCTATATTAGTCCAATGATAATTTCCTCATATATTAGAAGAATAAATTGAGCATTAAGATAATTTCATTTAACGTGGGTCTCATTATCCAGTTTTAGGCTAGTTACAAAATTGATTTTGATCTTTACAATAACCTGTAAGAACAGCTGCTGGTCAGTGGGTAACTGTTTCTATCCTTTTGTATAACTCTGTAAAGAAGATTACAGACTGGAAACCTACATTCAGATCATACTCCTAATTTAAATTTCACATAATTTTATTAGCAAATGTGTATAACATTACAACCTGAGAACTGGCAACTCACATCGATACATGCATTTAGTATAATTAATGAAATTATTTCACACACACACACACACACACACAGTATCACACAGTATCGGCAAGGCTGGAAGAGACCTCAAAGATCATCAAGTCCAACCCATTACCACAGACCTCGAGACTAGACCATAAAATCCCCATAGTACATGTGAAATGCTGAAGGTAAATCCCTGAATCAGGTAAATCATGAGTTACAGAGTTTTAGATCTAAATCTATGAATGTACATAACTAGATCAAAAGCTGACGCCTCTTCTGTAGCTGCAGGGATATTTCCTGAATTATCTCTTTGTTTAGTTACTTAAATTCAGTTTAAATTCAGTGACTAATTTATTCATAAGTGAGAAGTTTTTGGCTGCTGAAAAACTGCATAGCTTATTATCCCCTTCCAATCTATAAATATAAATGAGGTGTGACAGGATTATGTCTGGTAGTTCTAAAATCATGACAAACTTCATGATCGGAAGCTATTAGTACAATTTGTTAACCACAGACAACACTCTTTTTTTTTTTTTTTAAATGAATCAGCTAATTTTAAAACCCATTTCAGTAAAAAAAAAAAAAAAAATCCTAAGTATCCTAAGTAACCAGCTATTTAAGATGGTATAATTTAACCAAAACAAATAACTTTCTAGTGATGAGTTTGTGATTTGAATTGAGTTACAAATTCTGCATCTTGACAACAGACACAAACAAGAGCACAAACATAGTAGAGTAAATAGAAAATGTATCTTCCACTGTTTTTCTGAATTACTTTATAATCACAATCTGACTAAAGGTATGCCAGGCTATACACTAGCTAATGCATATAATATATTCACTCCACTAAAATAAGTGTCTTATTTAACATGCAGACTGTATTTAAGTGAAAATCAACATGTTTCTATGTTTACTAATCAAAAGGGTCCAATATTTCTTCAGGAAAGTAACTAATTAACAAAAATGCAAACCAAGATTGAAACTGAATATTTAAAACTAAGTTTCCAGTTTGCTGTTTTAAATGATGATTTAAATTCGTAATAGAAATCAATCCACAGTGGTGGTGTACTCCCACTTTTTAATAAGAAACACAGATATTTGTGATATCACAAATTGAGAGAAAATAATTTTTTAATGTTTTAATTTCTTAAGCACAAAATACTCTTACTGTGCTGAGGAAATTCTGTGACTGGAAGTTAACGGGTAAAAATCTCCAGAGTTCTGTCACTCTCACAGTGAAAAATTCCTCCTCATGTTTACATGAAACTTTTTATGCTTCAACTTCCACCCATTGCCCCTTGTCCTGTCATTGGGCATCACTGAGCAGAGCCTGGCTCCATCCTCCTGGCACTCACCCTGTACATATTTATTAACATTAATGAGGTCACCTCTCAGTCTCCTCTTCTCCAAGCTAAAGAGCCCCAGCTCCCTCAGTTTCTCCTCTTAAGAGAGATGTTCCATTCCCTTAATTGTCTTTGCGGCTCTGCACTGGACTCTCTCAAGCAGTTCTATGTCCCTCTTGAACTGGAGGGTCCAAAACTGGACACAGTACTCCAGATGCAACCTCACCAGGGGTAAGTAGAGGGTCAGGAGAACCTCTCTTGACCTACTAGCCACAGTCCTTCTAATACACCTCAGAATGCCATTGGCCCTCCTGGCCACAAGAGCACATTGCTGGCTCACGGTCAACCTCCCATCGACTAGGATCACCACTTTGTTTTCCCCTTTGCTGCCTTCCAACAGCTCAGTACACAACCTATACTCATATCAGGAGGTGTTTGCATGAACTACAGAGAAAAGTGAAATCAGAATATTAGTCATGAGCTCACTCTCCAACACAGTCTTCTGTAGCCAACCCACACTTATACTCTCTCTTCCTTACATCCATCCACCTGCATCCTAGGTAGGGGTACATCTCCTCCATTATGGGAGGCAGTTCCCCTCCAAAAAGGACTCAAATGCAATTCACTGAAGCAGAAAAGAAGAAATGACATTCTGGATATTAACTGCTTTAAATTTGTAGAAAAAAATTGTTAACATTTAAATAATCTTATTCTCTAGGCCATACACAACTACACTTCAAAGCCAAGGAAACAAGAGGTCTCTCCACAACTTGCATCTGAAGTTGAGGAAAGAATTGTGCACAATCTGTGCAGAGCATCTGAAGTTAAGGAAAGAATTGTGCACAATCTGTGCAACTCTGCTGGTAATGTTTAATTCTCAGAGCTAAGAAAAGAGACAGATTTGTCCATGTAAACTTATAACCCAGTCTGGGTCATAAATTAAAAGACAGCTACAAGTATTCTTTACAATGCTATTCAGATGGGCCTAATAAAAACAGCAATGGCTTTTGCTGTGATATATCTGTCTCAGTAGGGAAGAAACAGAAATGTTACTGAATATAAAGGATTGTGACACAGTCTGGTCCTGTATGTGTCATACCATACCTAAGAAAGCGTTCAAAATAGGACCTATTTTATGCAAATTAGTTCATCTCCAGAAAATTCTGCTTTCAGCCTCTGTCTCCTTTATTTTCCTATTCTCTTATGTTTACCAGAAATCTAAATGAAAAATGGAATAGTCTTTCAATAGGAAATTAGAGTATTTCAATACCCCATTTGTGTATAAATACCTAATGAGAGGGCAGGAGAGAGTAAAGAGAGCAATAGCTGTACCCAGCAAGAGGACAAAAGGCAACAGGCATTAACTTACAGACAGAAAATTTAACTTAAACATAAACAAAAATATTCTACTGTGAGCATGGGCAAGCACGGACTGGTGTATGTTGCACAGAAAGATTGTGGAGTTTCCATCCTTAGATATGTTCAACACCTGACTGAAAGGCACCTTCAGCAGCCTGATATAACCTGAACCCTGCTTCTGACCAGAGACTTCCAGAGATCCCTTCCAAATTAATCTTCTCCATAATCTCAGAGTTTCAGGAAGTTTTTAAGGTAACACATCAAAATATCCCACTGCAATATTTACAATCAAAATAATCATGTCAATGTTCTTGTGCAGAAACATTTCAATTCATTGAATCCAACTTAGAAATGTATGTCCAGACCTCTTTGGCACTAAAGTACCATTACCTTCTTTACTTGTGATTATCTTGGAGTGAATTATTCCCCATTATTACCTTCCCTTACCAGTCTGTCATTTACTTTGGTGCCATATATCCTGACGACAAGCTAAAATATGGGAGAAGAGCATAAGTAATAAAGTACCCAAACTGCAATTTCAAGAGGTTCACAAAACTCTTATGACTCAATAATTTTTTTTTTGTTGTTCAAGAAAGCAAAATATTTTAAATTTATCATGCAAAATGACCAAAACTGTATAATGTCAACATTCCTGACAGAAATAATAATTAAAAAAAAAAAAAAAATCTTTGGAAGTATGATTCTTTTCCCTTTAGTTTGTAGGAACTACATTTCCTACATGGGGAAAAAATAACAGCAGCATTAAAAAAAAACAAACAAAAAACAAACAAACAAACAAAAAAAAAAACCAAAACCAAGACCCAGAAGAAACAAACAAAAACCATAAACAAAACCAAAGCAAACAACAAAAAACCCAACAAACAAGCAAACAAACAAACAAGACTCCACCAAAACCCCCAAACCTGCATATATGTAAACTACCAATAAACACTGGTTCAACAAAGCTGGAAATTCTGTACCATGCCTCACAATCACCTTTGAAATCTTACTGCCTACTCTGTTGCTGCCACAGCATTAAAGAAGCCATGTCAAATTTGCTAACTCTCACAGAGGACTATAGAAAAAAAAACCATTGGGAGCAGAGAGTCAATATCTCAGTCCCACTGTCATACCAAAGTGTGTGGCAACTGTTTTACATGCTCGAAGTTAAGAGCCAATGATGACCTCTATGCATCTATCTGACTGCTCCACAGTCAGAAAGGTTGTCACAGTCCCACTTCTCCCTCTGCCACTCTGCAAGACATTGCCACTCTTTGTGCAGCAGTAGCACAGGTGAGCCAATTGAACCAAAAGCAGTTCTACAAAATAAAGAGATAATTTTTCAAGCTGATGCATTTCCTGAACTGTGACAGCCCATTCACAAGGAAGCCAGCAGGACCATATAGCCAGGGAGCTAGAGGAACAATGACAGTCTCTAATAGATCAGCCTAAATGGCCACTATGTGAGTCTCTAGCTCACAAAATTGCGTGTCTGTGTAAGGAAAACCTCTATTTTTTCAAAGCAAAAAGCTGTTAATTAAATGGACAAGTTCTGGTACTTGGTTTAATAGAGAGAACCAGCACCTCTCTGGAAATTAAATAATGTTTAGTTCACTCAAGAGAAATTGTGGAGAGGAGGATTGAAGTGTGTACCTCCTGGAGGACTTTGTATGGACTATAAAAGTTAGCATCCCCAAGGAATTCTCTGCACAGGACACAACCTAATGTGTTAAATACGGGATCCCTAATGAGGTATATACGAGGGAAATCTTTAATGGATTAACTGGACTGGGGGACAGATTCTGCTGTCTGAATCCTAAAGGAGGCAAATAGCACATACGTCTTCTGCCCATATATTTTATAAATGTGCTACTTACCTTGGATGTGTACAATCCCTGAATTTTCCTTTTACCTTGTCCAAGCTGTATACAAGCCCGCAACAATCTTAGGGCTCCTGCACAGAAAGGTATTCCCCATTCAAAGCATGGGCAAGGTGAAAAATGTGACACAAAACTCCCTTATGAGCATTCCTGTCCAGAACCTTTTTCCTAGAGAGAGTGAACGCCAGCAGAGCAGCTCCTGCCACAGTCCTGACAGCACCAGCGAGTGTCTGGGCATCTTTCACATCCTCGATGCATGCACAGCCCATTTTCAACCGGCAAAATCCCTTATCTTTTGTATTCATACAGTATATACATCTCTTTGGAAATGGAAAAAAGAAACCTCTAAGTACCTCAGACAGAGAGAGAGAAAAAAAAACCCAACAATTGATTTTTTTTTTTTTTTTTTTGTGATACATACACAGCAAAGATCAGCTACCATATATTAAACATAAAGTATGTTGTAGATGTATTTTATTCCCTTGCTGTTCTTGAGGATGAAAGTGATTCTGAGGACAGGTGTTAGAAATGAAAAGTGTTTGGATTGTGTAGAGAAAGATGGTTCCGAATATTGTTACATTTTTAATAACTTGCAAGTTGTTTTATCAGCAGAGCAGCAGTAGATGTTAGAAAGTAGAAGAATCAACCACATGGAAATGTCTTCATGTATATTGTTCCTGCTAGCTTTCATTTTTTCCTGTACCGATCTTTTCGAAGGATGCTGCTGACTCCAAGTCTTCTGCTGTTTTGAGTCATATTGTGCTGATAACTTGCTGGGGTCTAGGAGATCTCTAAGCAAGAGGCACATGCAGGCTGGGAGTAAGATCTGTTGGAATGGAAAAATTAACTTCTCTTATTTCTAACCCAGCAAAGCACAGAGAAGTAGTGGTGATTTCTCTTTGGCAGAGCTAGCTAACTCAAAATGTACCTTCCTTTTTTCATGGCTTAATAATAAATTTGTGTATCAGTCTGCTTCCTAGTAGAAATTAAAACAAAAACAGGTTTAGACATTGATTTTTCTTGTACAACCAGCTGCTACAGTTAACTTCTCTCACCACATTAATATAAAGAGAAAAACATGTAGCCACCTATTAACACAGTGCTGATACAGAAAACCAGAACAACATGGGATGCAATACCCAGCTTACACAACTGGAGTTCACTTGACCACTTGTGTGCTGAAGATCAGAATAAGGTGACAATTGTTGAAACACATCTTGCTCAGCTGGTCAATTATTTACGGGTATAGTAGAGCAGGAGAACAGCTTCTGTTAGTGTGAATTTTGCATCTACATCTATCAGTGACTTTCTGCTAGACTTTTGGTCATGACTTCCCTTGTCTGTGATTCTCTTTTTCCTCCCACTTCCACGTCTTTGCTAATATATTTTCACATGGCCTGAGTGGTTGCCTTTTCTTGCATAGCATGAAGCATAAGACCCTTGATCTCAATCAAGGCCTCGAGGTGATGCTATTCACTATTAAGTAACAGCTTTTTTTGTCTGCTGTAAGGCTGTCACCTTAAAAATCAAGCCTTAAGACCCTGAGCTTGCATTCCTCAAGTTTGCACTTCAAAGGCCTGGGCAGTCCCTGTATTTCAAGAGAGTGAAGGCTTTAGGTTTTTTCACCTTTCCTATGTTTTTCAAGAGCTCTGGATATATCAGCTGGCTTATCACACTTTGCTTCTTTTTTACTTTTGGAATATATTTTTTTTTGCAACAAGGCATACTGTTTTCAGAACCTTTTCCTTCACTTAATATGTAAGGTAAACAAAAATAAAATGTGAGATCATACACCATGAAATATGCAATAGGTGGGGAGAACAATTGTGATAGGTAGGTGTGACTTTATGAAAGCTCATGTACAATAAACATGAAAACTTTGTTTTGGGGCCCATGGGACCTTTGGGAGCAAACCCTTTTTCATTGGTAAATAAATGGAAATAAATGGAAATGTCACTTCTTGTCTAAGATTTTTTTCAATTCTGGCATCAAGGCTACATCACCATCTTTCCCTTAGAGGAAAGGTGTTAAGATGGAGTTCAAGGTAAGTTAAACACTCCCCACTCTGTCACAGCAACTCTGCACAACCCAGGGCAGTCCATCAAAGGATGCAGCCAAGACAGTAGAGGATAAGCAACTCTGCACCATGTACTCAGTAACTCTTGAAAAACAGAACAAGAACCATATTCTGTCTTTCAACTCATAGCCCGTCTCGCTCATTCAAAAGATTGACATCTTCTGCTGCCTTGCTTAACATGGCTTTTATGCATTCATTGGTGTTGCAGTGTTCAGCTTCTGCAGTGATGCCAACCAAAGGTTTAGAGGCCAACAGAAACAAAGTTTGCCAAAATACCAACTTACGTGGGGGTTTTTAAAGTCCTTTTTTTTGACTTGCAAAATCCCTATTAATTCACAACCATGATGTATTGCAGTCTCACACCTCTGCAGGAGATCCTGTCATATTGCTAGGACTANATGCTTCTCTTGATGCAGCCCATGTCTTATATTTGTTTGAAGGGTTTGCAAAGTTTCGTATCTGTTTTATTTATTAGCTAGGAAATACTGTAATGTAAAATGTGTTTTATGAAATACAGTAGAAGACAAGGTCTCTGGCCTTAAAAGTCCTGTGATCTACTTCAAATACAATACATGGATTATCAGTTTAGATGCAAGCATGTGCAAAGGTGTCAGTTATGTGGGAAAAACAATGTACGGGTTTTCATTAAAAGACAAAAAAGACTTCAGTTCTGAAAAGACCTCCACTGATCTTTTTCCTTTGAAATCATGCAATGATATGTGCTGACAATTCTGATTTTAAAGTAAAGCAGTAATGAAAGCTGGCAGCACAGTACATTTGTGCAACTTTATGCTAACAGGTCAAAAGCCAAGCCTTTTAAAAAGAAAAAAAAAGTCTGTGTTGAGGCAATAGATTAAATGTTTAAGGGTAGCATCATTACAGAAACAAATGAAAAAGCCTTCTTAAGCTACATACTCACTATATGCAAGACTTCTAGAGCAAAGAAAGGTCCTGAAGGTTTAATTGTCTTTGTTCACTTGAAAAAGTAGTCTCATGAGAGTAAGATGTGGAAACTGCTATTCTAATTCTAGACCTCCACAAAGCTCTTTTTGTTTTTACTCTCTACAGACCCATAATAGTTACAATACTTACTAGTTTCTCTTGCAAGATGTTAGGATTTAGCAAAATGACTGTTCTGCTTTTGTTCTTTGACCTTTTTTCACACCTTCCCACAGTTTATGATGAATACTAATGGCGGATGTGCATTGCACATTTGACCCTTAAAGAATATAATTATGTTATGTTATAATATAATAAATATAATATATTCAAGTATTTTATACACTTTTATTACAATCAGTGGGAGTCATGTCACTTCATGAAGAACACAGAGGAAAAGGGAAGAGTTTTGACAAAGAAACTGCTGTAATGTACTACAGAATCACAAAAAAACACACTATTAAATAGAACCATAGAATCCATTGGGTTGGAACAGATCTTTAAAGGCCATCTGATCCAACCCTCTTGCAGTAAGTAGGGGCATCCTCTACCAGATAGGGATACTCAGATTCCCATCAAGCACAATCTTGAATGTTTCCATGGATGGGGCCTCCACCGCCTCCCTTGGGCAACGTGTTCCAGTGTTCCACCACCTTCATAGTAAAGAAATTCTTCCTAATGTCTAATCTAAATCTATCCTTCTGTAGTTCAGAAGCACTACTCTTTCTATTGCTACATATCTTCATAAACAGTCCCTCCCCAGATTTCTTGCAGGCCCCCTTCTGGTACTAGGAGGCCACTATAAGGTCTTCCTGGAGCCTTCTCTTTTCCAGGGTGAACAAACCCAACTCCCTCGGCTTGTTCTAGTAGGAAAGGAAGCACTATTGAATTAAAAATTTTGACAGTTAAAATCTCTTCCCAAGAGATTTTATGGAAAACACATATGGAAAGAATACTAATAAATGACTGTTGCAAAAATATGTTTATTTATTGTAAGTGAAAAAAACCCAGACATTAGATGTGTATCAGTTGCTTCAGCTCTCAGTTATATTTTTGAAATGCTTATTTGTTTGCATTTGGATCAAAAAGAGATTGCTTGGAAAAGACTACATAATGCCCACTCTTCTGGAGCAGATTTTCCTGGATTACATATTAAGCAACAGGCTGCTAGGAATTAAGCTACTGTGGGCTTCAAAGGTCACAAACACTTCAGCATTTCATTCAAAATAATGATGGGCACTGTTACAGACTAATGTTTAAAAAAAAAAAAAAAAAAATCAACCTTTCCATGCTTTGGAAAGAATTGTATACACTTTATGTTCACTTTATGTTCATCTTCATTGGTTTTGAACTAGAAATATTGTTTATTTATTTGCACAGGCAGTAGGGACAAGCTTCTGCTTAGCACAGCAGCAGAGGTGCAGTATAATTCCACCAAAGTTAATCAAATATCTTCCTACTATGCCAACCCTCCTAACAAAAACTTGTACACAGAATGTTATCTGTTCTTTAAATTTTAATATGCAGAAACATATGTATTGGAAAAGGTCTAAGCTGCAAGATAGAACTAAGCGCTTTAGAAAGAATCAGTTTTTATCTTACACCTAGTAATTAATTTTGCCGATTGTCAGTGCACAATTACGCGAATGTACAACAATTTAATTCTGTTCTTGCACCCCATTGTGCAGTTTGTGTGTAAATGAGCCTACCCACATATGCTCTCTCCCTACATTTGTTGCCATTAATGCCATATAGTCGTTTTCTGTGCTGATATTATAGGTTACAGTCTAAACATGGATAAGGAGAAGAGAGAGGCACACCAATTTTCTATGTCTATATCAGCTTAGCAAAAAAATCCCCCAAAAACCCAAAACCCACCAAAAAACAGTCAAACAACAACAAAGATGAAAACCAAACCAAACCAACCAAACAAATAAACAAACAAAACTCAAAATACAGCCCAAAAAACCCAACCAACAAATCAAAAAACAACCAACAAAACCCAAACAAAGGAGAAGAACTACAAGTTTTATCACAAACCACTGGAACTAAAACCATGCAATTTAATGCATAGATCAGATTTCAATGAAAATTATAAGAATTTGAAAGGTGACATCTTTGTAAAGTATTCTTCATTAATTAAAATGGAAGTCGAAGAAAATGTAATTATATAGCTAACAAAGCTGAGTAATTATTCTTTGAACGAAGTACAATTTTGGAAGTATATACTGTAGGTATATTGTGAAGTATTACTAGGTGACAGAAAATGTGTCAATTATGCTACTTTAATGCAACCTTGAAGATTGCAAGCCCACATAAAGTGTCATTATGTGATATAGCTGGGCTTCTGACCCTTTCGTGTGTTCCTGGCTGTCTGGCATAGAAACTATCTTAATGCAGCTATCCAAACTTTTCACATTTGCAGTTCTCAGGTGCTATATTAAGCTTACAGTCCAGAAGCAGGAACCCATTCTAAGAGAAAATATAAGGTATCACCCTTCTGATCTTGTACCATTTAAAAAGAGAAATAATTTATTCCTAATACGTGTTTTCTGCCTTCCTGCTAAATTGTTATAATCAGTTTCTCACTCTCTAATCCTTAATTTTCTTAATAACCTCTTGTGAGAAACTCTGCCTTGTCTTAATGCCATCTTTATCATTTGCACAATTAAGATTATCATACTTAATCACATATTACTCATATTAGGCAGATTTGAATATCATTTACAAAGATTCCAATCAAATCTAAAAACTCTACTGAGATCAATGGAGTTAGGATTTTTGTAAGTGATAACAAACAAGGCCACAGGCAGTTCTAGCTTGCTAAGGAACAACAGGAGGCATTGGCTTTCCTGATGCCTTGAACTTCTGACCTTGTTCATCCACTGCATTTTGTTGGATGCCCATTTTGGGGACTTCTGTTGCAGTTAATGAGGTTGTTAAACAGTGGAAGGTTATGGGAAGCTGATGAATTTTTAGAATGCCAGGCTTCAGAAAAAAATCTTCTTTCAAATTTAACTGACAGTTTGATCTTCTGGGAAAAAGGTAGTAACTAGAAACATCCAGGATGAGACATGATCTGCACATCTCATTGGCTTTGTGGCCTCCTTGAGTTTTGCCACTAAAATATCACAAAGAGTTGTCACAGGGTTCTGCTGTTCATAGAAACTCATTTTAAGGGCACAGAAATCATGCCAAGAGAATTCTTCTCTCGGGTCTGTGAGTGTAATGAGAAAATCAAAAAGGAAAAAGCTTTTAATCTTAGTTATAAGATCTAAGAATTGACTTCACCCTCTCCTCTCCCTCCCCTATTTAATTATGGTGAAAATAATAACTTTTCTAGCATCTTGCTGACTTCTTAATCTTGCTTGTGTAACTGAAGAATGAACTGCATTCTCTGTATCAAGACTTTGCATCTTAAAGAACAGCATATAGATTTTTAAAAGGAGTTTTATAAAGACCATATCTAGAATTATTCATCATGTTTTAATTTCCCCATTTAAAATAACATCAGTCATGACATCAATAATGAAATATTAAATGTAATGATCTTCGTCCGGTGTTTTCGTCTTTTACCACCGTAACATGGTCAGAGCCTCAGCAGCATTTTATGCATGGAAAGATTTCTGCAGAGATTAGGAGGCCAAAAGATTAGGAGAAAGATTTCAACTGATCAAGTATGATTTTTTATTAGATTTTATCATTTCTGTGTATTTTTAGCACAATAAGAGTTCTAAAATAAATACAGTGCACAAAGCCTTGTGTATCTGCTAAGAACGCCCTCATCAGTTTTGAGCAACTCTGTGAACAGAGAACATATTCACTTGAAGCACCAAATCTAATCTAAGATCTACATTTTGCTCAACTTCTAGTTGGCTCTGATGTATCACAACAGACCATCAGGTATCACTAAAACACAAGACACTACAAATCATCCTGAAACAGAAGATTACAAGGTGAGATTTTTATTCTAAATTTATACATACTCATCATAGTGCTGTAATCTGTTATTAAAGGTTTAATCTATGGTTTGTTTTGGGGTTTTTCCCTTGGCTTTTATACATCAGTTTGCCCACTAAGACTAAAGGTCTTATAGAATCATAGAATCATAGAATGGTAAGGTTGGAAGGGACCTCAAGGATCATCTAGCTCTAACCCCCTGCCATAGGCAGGGACACCTCCCACTAGTTATCTCTCAGGTGAACTAATTAAGAAATTTATCAAAGGGTGACTGATCTTTGCAATTATATCACTGCATCAGTACCAAGATAGAAATCAATTTGCTTCAATAAAATTTAAAAAAAAAAAAATTTTAGGTACACATCTTACAAATCTCAAGATTCTTAAGTATTTTCTTCATATTTTCCTATCTTTGAATATGTCACTTTTCCTTAGGCCTAAAATAAGTTTTTTTTTACTATCTATTATTTCTGACATAGGCAAATTATGAGCTACTGGAAACATCTCCTGTTACATTCTCATGAAATTTCCATCTCAGTTTCCAATTCAAATAAGTCCAGACAAGTTCAGATACATGCGTGTTAAAGCATATGAGAAGGGCTTTTAAAGCATCCAACTGGAAGGACTAAGACCTCCTTAAAATACAAATTAAAAATTTGATAAAACTGTCATAGTTCATTTTCCTGGAACAAGTACTTTCTCTTCTGCTTTACAACTGCTGGCTTTTTATGATGCACTATTCGTAAGTTGAGATACTTTCCCACTCTCATGGACATCGAATACTCTTTCATATTGGTTAAACACATGAAGATTATAGAAATAATATTTGTCAACATTGTCTTTCCCTTCCTCCAGCAAGCTCTATGGATTGACTGTCTATATGATTTACCTGTACAGCTGCATTCCCCAATTCATTCCTGTCAACACAGGTTTCTCAACTGACCATAACAGAAGCACAACTGAGCCCTAGTACTAGATGGAGACATATGATATTCATTCGGTGTATGAGGTATATTTGGATTGGAGGTCTATATACAAAGATTCCCCCAGCCTCATCTCCTGAACATATATGATACGCACTATTGTAAAATTATTTGGACTGAGAGAGTAAAAACAAAAATAACATTTCTTGAGCTTTTAAATATTTACATAAAAATCTGAGGAGAAATTATTTGTAGACACATGTGTCAAAAAGTCTTTGAAGTGTTTCTACCAAACTCCTATGAAGGAGATCAATATAGAGCAGCAAGAATGGAGTTTTCAGTTCTACTAACACTTTACAGTGATAATGCATTTGGAGGAAAAACATATCTAAACTTCTGTTCTAGTTATGTAGTCCTCCTCTCCTGCTGTGTAGGGCTTAGGCACTAGCTGCCTTTACACCAAACCAGCAGACACAGTCATAACCCAGAAAAAATGTCTTGTCTGTTCCTGCCCACTCCGGATTCCTGGGAATTTGTATTCTGAAAGTTGGACTTTCCAATGTTGCTTCATACACATCCTTAAAGAAAGTACACTTCAGAGTTTGAGCATTTCACTTAAGAACTAACTTTCCTCCAGTCCCTGGTGTACATCTCCCATGATTTAGAAACTCTCATATGGTTCTCATGTTTGTACGTGTCTGGGAAAACAAGTTTGCTAGACTGTTCTTTGGCTATTTCTGCTTACCATTGCTATTCCAAGAGCAAATCAGAAACTCACCCAGACAGGCCTGGCAGAACTTCTCCATACCAAGTTGTATTTCTCTTTCCTGTCTGTCTTTTCCTGAAAGTCACAGGGACTTGCAGAACTTTAATCTTTCACAAGTCTCTGTTTCTAAACAGTGTGGTGGCATTTCTCACTTTTTCTGTCTCTCATGGAGCAGTTCACACACATATTTCACTCCTGCTGCAGTCTTCATCCTTGCTGCTTCTACTTGACTTACCATCATTTTTCTGTCATGACTTTCCACACCAAACACACACACAAATGAAAATCATAGCTTTTTGATTTAGGATAAGCCAGACAGAACAAAGCAAATTGCTTCAGTTTTCACAAAGGAAAATTTAAACAAGAATTTGTGATCTTTTTAGGGTTAAAACATCCCAGTTTTTTCCAGACAAAGTGAACTATTTTGTCAGGCATTAATTCAGCACTGGTCTGTCCACCTGTGGAGTTACATCTTCCACTTTCCAAGAGGAAAATCTGAGATGTGTGTGATTGATGTATGTTAATGTGTGAAAGAATGACTCTTTAGTTTGATTAGTATGCTCATTGCATAGGTAAAACCAGTGAGTTAAGAGTGCTTCTCTTTTTCAAGAGAAGGAAGAAAATGAGCTCCAGCAAGGCAGCATGAGAGATGTAGCTACCTCCCCTCACTGCCCCATGGTCCCTCTCAAGAAGTACTGATGCAAAGTCTTCATGAAAAAGGGAGAAGTAAATTAAGGGGCCTTGCACCAATTATGAGCAGTCTGTTATTGTAAAAGGGTGACAAGAACTACCTAATTCAAGTCCTTTCTGCCTTCCTTAGATGAACACAGAAAAATAATAAACTTTTCAATTCAAGAGAATTTTTCCATTTTCAATTGTGTTTGCTGTGTTTTTCTTTAGTTTTATTTTTTTATTTGGCAGCTGAACTAAGGAATAATTATTGTTCCATGTATTGTACAATATAGTACACTGCTGCACTGTTCTAAATATCTTTTAAGTTATGACCATTTGTTCCTCAGGTAGATTTCCAGAAACAAGAGGTTACATTTTCTTTTTCTGGTCAATAAAACTTCAAGGGAAAGAAGAATGCTTTAAGTGACAGAAATTGCCAGACCAAAATCGCTAAATGTTTCCATTCATTTATCAACCAAGCAAAGTTTATGAAGTATCTAAACTGGAAATGAGATGTGTATCCTAGTGGCCTGCTCTCTCTGTAAGTGAATGAATAAATACATAAACCACGCTACTGTTGTGGACAAAATGCACAGTTACTTACGTCTTTCTATTTGAGCTTCGAGCACTTGCAAATCACACGATGAAAAGCATGACGATAGAAAAGGGTCATATGTCCATGATAAAGTGTGCAAGAAAAACTCCATTTTTTGGTAAGACTGAAAGCAGTAAGGATCATTACTAGAACAAAACACTTTCACTAACAAAAGACTAACTTTAGAACATTCTATACTCCTGTGGCTTAAGATGTAGAGACTACCCAGCAGATATAGAATACTCCGTCTCACACATTGAAAAAACAGTGCATTGTCATGAGGCTCTAAGGTCAAAACTACTCATATATTACATTTCTCATTAAAATAATTCATGAATTAATGCCCGAATTCAAATCTCTGGATTATAATGATGACCTAATCAGAAGAAATTATTGCAGACATCTATAGCAAGAAACTATTTCACATCTGCATCCCTATAACTTGTAAAAATGTCACCTACTGTACACAAGAGTTGATATTCGAAAATGCTTTCTTTTTGTATTTTAATGCTGGCTTTTGAGGAACATAATGTTTAATACTGTAGGTGACTAGATGTAAGCATTTCTATAACTAGACTGCTTGGAACCTGCTTAAAATCGACCTCTGACTCCCACTTATGAAAACTGGACAAGATTGATTGCTCCACACTAGCACATAGCATGTTCAATTAATGCTTACATTATAAGGATTGTGCTAACAACACAAATGGAAATTAAACCTTTTCACCACCCATCTGCATCTGAACATTCATAAATTGAAATAAGTGCAGAAGAGCTGCACTCAATCAATTTCAGCCCCAGTCCCTGACCTGATTATATTATGCATGTCAATATACACTCTCTTAATTAAATGTGGTTCAGTGAACACTAGTAGTAAGAAAAAAGAAGACTGTTGCCCACTTATTGCTACCCAAGGTACTACTGGAAAAACAACATAAAGTGAATCAGGGGTGGGGGAGTGAAGGAAAGACTTCAACCAAAGACAAAGATGCTGTGTTATGTTATCATACTGTTCTCCTATGCTGAGAAACCAAGCAGGTAACATGAAGTGTCATTATTTTTCCCTTGATGACCAACTGTGGAGCATAACAGTGACACAAAAAGGCATGACATCTCTGAGGAAAACCAAATGCTACACTTAACCATGCATCACCAATCATTTGCTGCTGCAGACAACAGGAAGGCAGCTACTGGAAAACTGCAATTAAAGAATCAAAGAGTAGCACGGAGACCAAGGCTTCTTACCACTCTCAGCTCTCTCCATTTCACATCAGTCTGTTATGGTTTCTGCACAACACAGCAGGCTTTGTGTTTTGGTTTGGGTTTATATTTTCACTTTCTTTCATTTTGATTCTGTCTGGTTTCCTGATTACTTTCTACATCTTCCCTAACCAGCCTGCCACAGTGACACTAATTGAAGCCATTGTGCAGTATTTGTTGCCACATCCAGCACATAAACAAAATTATTTGGTAACAGCGAGTCCCACCCAAAGACTGAGTTTGCAAGCCTGCAAAGAGCTGACAATGATGTCTGAGGGCAATAATTATGTTTCTGGCAAAGATATTTTGTTATTTGGGGTAATGCAGATCTTCGGAGGAGAAAAGATGATGTACTGGAAGAATCACAGAGCACAGACATAGAGACTGATTCAGGAGAGGAAGAAAGTATCTACAGTTGGCTTGCGTCTGTGATGGAGGGTATTAATGGATGCAAGATAGGATTTTTTTTCAAAATTAATATTGTTTATTAATTTTGATGTTCAGGACTCTTGCCACCTGCCCAGTAATTTTTAATAATAATTGGTTCTTTGCATGTTCATGAACACATTACACGTATGATAATGGAGTATCTAGAACACTTAAGAAATAACTAGCAATAATACAATATACATGGGGGTGCAGGCAGAAGTCTTGCAGATGTGCAGTCTTAGCATGATGTCACGCTGGCTAAGTGAGCCTATTGTGTAAAGGCATTTAAGGCCTATTCCTGGTAAACTCGAGGCAGTTTCCAGGTAGACGAACCCAAAGCATCAGGGCTTTTTATTATGCAGCAGGGCTGGTTTATAGCTTAGCAGATGCAATGCTGCAGAGCATGGCAGAATGCAACAGCAGAGAGGCAGAGCACTGCCAGAAGCAGAAAGCACATCAAAGCAAAAGCAATGGCAGAAGCATGTTGTTTTTACCTGCTCCTCTCTTTTTAT
>WBNM01011399.1:60139-74870 GCA_013399055.1 Ramphastos sulfuratus | reverse complement strand
TTTTAGTTATTGTTTTTTTTCTCCTGATGTCAGGTTTAGGTTTTTGTAAATGCTGTTGAATTTAAGGAGTAGAGTTGAATTGTATTAATGGAAATGTCATTCTGCAAAAAATCCCCCTCTAGGTAAACTGTTAATTTGCATCTTTATAGGAAAAAAAAAATGCTATACAGGAGAAAGGGGAGGAGGAGGAGGTTAGCAAACATGTCTATTAAACTCCTACACTATTTTTTAGGCCAAAACTTTTGGTATCACTTAGCCCCTTGTGAAATAGGGCTACCTGGTGCATAAACCTNTAATTAATTACCCCTGCCGTAGCACAACTACAAAAATGAAGCTGAAAGGAGAGCTCTTTCTGGTTTAGGATACACAAATGGGCAATACCCTTGCTTTTTTGTGAAGAATAGGACAGATCACACCAAATGCACAACACCAGCTCTCATCTAACTGCAACTGTCTTCAAGATAATATTGGTTTAGACAAAGGATGAAGAGGCTGAAGAAAGTCTATGCCAAATTAGACACCAGTTTGTGTCACTGATTATGAATCCAAGTATATTATTGGATTTATTTGACCAGCTCATCTCTGGAATATGGATTTCTTAAGTAATCCTTTTTTTGTTTGTGTTAACAATTAGAATGGAGTCCAACTGAAATATGATTAGCAATTCAAATCAATCAGATTTGTGAAAGGTACTCTGAATTTCAATTGTATGTGATTCTTGAGCATGGTAGGAATTTTAAGGTTTTGGAATTTTGTAACATTTTCCTTTCCTAGGCACATCCAGACACTCAATATTCTACAGGAACAGGCTTCACACCTGTCAAACAGTGTGGTATCAAATGAGTTGGAAATATGTTACCATGTTCTGTGCTGGTTTGACTGTAAATGAGTTGGAAATATGTTACCATGTTCTGTGCTGATTTGACTGTTACAATACAAAGTTGCAGCAAACAATAATTAGAATTAATGGTAATTAATTTTAAAATCATCACAGTGCATTTTCAGTTGGCCAGGTTTATTGTAAATCCTTCGCTGCGCATTGTGGCAAATGTTAACATGAAGTTTTTTTGTTCCACAAACTCAGAAATCCACTTACATGCTAATTATTATGTTCATTTCATTAATGCTATCTTCACCTAGTTCTGTATTTTGTAGCATTTAACCTCAAATTGTTCCCCTGAGAATTTTATGAAGCATGGCTTGAAGGAATAAAGAAGGAAAAAGGAATGCTTACTCATTAGGTGTAGTGCAGTAACTTCATGCACTGAAGACAGTATTCTGCTCAAATCACAATGTTCACAGCTTACTGCTGCTCTCTTTGCCTGTAGTTAAGCTGCCCCTTTTTTTGTTGGCAGCAGGTGGAACTGGTACACATAAATAAGCTGTCAGGCATGCTCAAATTGTGTATCACACACTTAATATGCAAGTAGGACTAAGTATATGGATGAACAACAGCACTCTATAAAACACCCTGCTCTTACTTGATACAGCTGGCTCTACATAATCCTGCAGCACACAAAACTACAGCATCTGGCCTTTCCCTGTCCTCTGAATTCATTTATAATTTTGAATCAAATTTACAACAATGCAGATGTGACCAGCCTATCCTCACATGAGCAATGTGCAAGTAGAGAAACTCGGTAATATCTTCAGAAGAGCTTCAGCTTCTTGGTTTCTCTGTAAGGATGCTCATCTTCAAAGATAGACAAGTACTCCTGCCTTTAAGCTGGGTATTTCAGTGTGAAATACTGCTGAAGTTACAAATGTTTGAATCCCTGAAAAAATATATTATTTATTAAGGACTCAGTGTGGTGGTTTGAGGCTAACTGGAATATTTTCCTGAGAAAAATTAAATCCTTGGAATGGTAAGGTTGGAAGGGACCTCAAGGATCATCCGGTTCCAACCCCCTGCCATAGGCAGAGACACCTCCCACTAGCACAGTTCACTCAAGGCCTCATCCAACCTGGCCTTGAACACCTCCAGGGAGGGAGCAGCCACAACCTCCCTGGGCAACCTGTGCCAGTGTCTCACCACCCTCACTGCAAACAACTTCCTCCTAACATCCAGTTTCAATCTCCCCTCTGCCACTTTAAACCCATTGCCCCTTGTCCTGGCATTGCAAGACCTTGTCAATAGTCCCTCCCCAGCCTTCCTGGAGCCCCCTTCAGATACTGGAAGGCTACTCTAAGGTCTCCTGGAAGCCTTCTCTTCTCCAGGCTGCAGAGCCCCAACTCTCTCAGCCTGTCCTCACAGCAGAGCTGCTGCAGCAACAGTAACCTATATCACTCATTCTTCTGCTGAGAAATGCAACTGGTCAAAATATAGATAAGATACTTCTCACACACTTCTCACTTCTCAGTTGTTGTTCTGTTCTTTGACTCTAGCAGTCTGTGATTGCCTCTGCCTTAACTCTTTATTTCCCCTTGCCTCCTTGTTGTCTTTTGGACATCTCGCCTCAGATCTCTCCAGATTTATCACTTGAGATACACAGGGATTGATCTGGGTATTGCTGAAGGGAGGGAAAGAAGAGAGAGGGAGGAGGAGGTTTGGCTTGGGATCCTCCTGGCAATCTGATTGTTTTGGGAGGGATTTTGTGTTTCTGTATTACTTCTAACTTGTATATAGCTGTATATTGTGTATATATCTGCTTGTACATTGTGCTAATCTGTAAATACAGCTTCATTCCTTAACTCCCAGCTGGCTGAGTCTAGTCTGGGAGATTCCATTGTGTGTGGGGTGGATAACTGCTAAACCATCACACTCGGTCATTGTTTTCTGTCTTCCACAAAATGTCCTTGCCTTTGTCCTTCTTGGTGAGGTGTAGCTGGACCTGCTCCTGCCACAGAGCTGAACGAGACACAGCCTGATCACCTGGAAAACACCAGGAGAACATAGGCTCACTGCTGCTGCAAGGGTCAGGGTGAAGACAAAGCATTGTTAGAAACAGAGCGAGCTCTGGAGAGTGTTCTGGGAGTAGAGCTGCAGAGAAACATCACCTGCAGTATTATGCATTTGTTCTTTGCTGGTGTTCTTTATCCAACATCTGAGCAGCACAGAGTCAGGGTTCAGTTAACTAGTCTGCACTCAGGTTTAACAACTGCTCTTGAAGGCTGCTGACCAGACCAGTCAAATGCAGTTAGCAAAACCTTAAAGCAGTTTCTTTATGATTACGTACATGCAAATTGTTTGGGGTGGTGTTTTAGTGTTTTAGCACAATACAGAACAGTTTGGAGAGCTCTGATGTGGTTCAATAATGGTTCTGATGTCAATATTCTAACAGTTCTGACTAGTTCATAGAATGGTAAGGTTGGAAGGGACCTCAAGGTTCCAACCCCCTGCCATAGGCAGGGACACCTCCCACTAGTACAGGTTACTCAAGGCCTCGTCCAACCTGGCCTTGAACACCTCCAGGGAGGGAGCATTCATTTATCTGATTTTGAATTGTGCTGCCAGCAAAGGTAGCTGGTTGAGGTACATATATACATGTCAAAGGAAGTTCTATGCTATCGTGTGGGCAGCTTCATTAGGCTGTCGCATAATTTTGTTGCAGCTATGATGGTACTTTGAGACAAGTGAAAGCAGCTGGACTGGCTGATTAGTAGTTTTTCTTTTCATAGAGCCATGGAATTGTTTTAGTTATAAAAGAACTTTAAGATCATCAAGTCCAACCAGTCTCTTAACTCTACCAATTTTGGGTTCTGAACCATGTCCCTCAACACTCTACCTCTGCCTCTTCTAAACACCCACAAAGACAGGGATTCAGCCACCTCCCTGGGGAGCCCATTCCAGTGTTTGAGAGCCCTTTTAGTGAAGAAATTTCTCCTGATACCAAATATAAATCTCCCCTGGACTACTCTAATGCTCTAAAGATTTGAACAGTCATGTCAAAAAATCTTTTGTCTATACCATCACTGAAATTCAGGTCAGTAAAGCCCAGCAGCATAACTCTTATCTTCTCGAGACACTTAACCATGAAGGTGTAGCAGGGGAAGCATTGACTCCTAAAAGATGCAATGCTGCATGAGCCAAAGCAGCATGAGCCATCTGCTCCTAAAGGTGCTAAAGATCAGGAAGATAAAACAGCTTCGCTACATCCTGAGAATACAGCCACTTATCCCAAACTTAGAATAACTTTAAATGCTAAGCTTTATGTACTTCTCAGATTCCCTTCCTCAAGAAAGTTGTCATTAAATATAAAACATCCCCCCCCCAAAAAACCAACCCTGCAGTTGTGTATTATTTTATACTGTTAACAGATATTTTCAAATTAGACCTTTAGATTTTTATTTTTTTAATGGAGAATTTTGCTTATTAAATGTTACGTAGCACAGATGACAACCTTGGATTTTGCATAACAGGTTTTGTGCTGCAAAAGGTAGGGAAAACTTTCAATGTTTTTCTTTTTTCCTTCCCAAAATATCATTTGCATGTAACTGGAAAGAACTCACCTTAACAATTTTGTCAGTTTTGCAACTGCCTCTGTCCATTTTATAATTTCATGCATGACATTTTCCATTACCTTTAAGTAGCTGGTGGCAGTTATTTAGAGCTTTGCCCTTCAAAGTATTTCCATGGAAACTGGAATTAAACAATCATTAAAATAGAAGAGTCCTTTTGTTCCTTGGAAACACTGATGGTATTTGCCTTTTGCATGTAGGAATCCAGGAGGGGTGTGTGTGTGTGTGCATGCACGTGAGTAAGCATGAGTCGCGATGGCGATAGCCTTAAAGGCATAAAGATCAGTTTAGGTAGTGACTAGTTCTATACACAGGCTGCCAGAGCTGCTTCAGCCCTTCTGAAGATTAAGGCACCAATCTACTCAAGAAATTTGTGTATTGTACTACCAGATAAACCTCACTTCTTTTGCCCAGTGCATTCATTTACAAAAGCCCTAAAGGATAAACAGTGAACATAGGTGCTTGTTTGAAAAGACAGACAAGAATTAATCTTTGAGGGCATGCTGGAATAAAAACCATGTAGTAAAACAGCAAAGGAAAAGAAACCTCCTTACTGCTTGTTGTAGGTTAGGGAACATGGACAGAATTCTAAATTCAAACATGATTTTAAAAAAAAATACAAGGTGCATAAGAGAAAATATTTTTATTTTTAAATACAGAAAGCATGAAATGAAATAAAGCATTTTCTTTTTCAAAAGACCAAAGGAATAACAGAAACAGGAGAGCTTCCAGCTGCCTTTTCTGAAGAGGGAAGGATTGATGAATCAAGCTGAATTAACTTGTGAAATCTACAGCATTTTGTGAGATTCTAAGATATTAGTTGTACTCTGCACGCTGCTTAAACTGCCACCACAGAAATTTCCAAACTGACCAAAATTCATCAGAAAATTCAGGTATCTGAATATACTTAACTCTGTTAATCCTGCCTGTAAGTTACATCTCGTGATCATCAAAACCTTGAAGGCATTTGCCATCATCACGTGCTACAATTGAAAAGGCTTCTAGAAATTTCTTCTGAAGAACAGACTTGTTAAACATCTGATGGAGTGAAATCTGTAACAGCAAAATCGTTCTGCCCTCATCATTCCCTGCAACTGGAAGGACAGAGGAGAACACTGATTGTGCTCCACTACCACTCATCCTAAGGCCCTCATGCTTCTCTTTCTTGCCTTTTGGACTTTTGTTGCAACTTCATTGTTGTCTGTCTGAGAAATCATTAATGGTTACTAATCTGAGGGCTGTGCCAGAGCAGGAAGCTTTCTCTTTGTATCTTCAAACTCTGATGGAGAAAGGCAGCAGACTTCCTTTAGCAGCAGGGTCAGTCTGTATGCTGGGCTTTCTGTTCCCTTCAGAAAGGAGTCTCCTATGATGATGACACTTTTTCTTGTTAGGGAAGCAATTCTGACATGGTGCATTTCTTATAGTCAAAAAATCTAAATAGTTTTTAATATACAAATTGTTTCAAGTAGTTAATATCACTAAGATTTAATCCAGAACTTTGTGGTGTTCAGAGCAGCTATTGGATGGATGCACCCAGAGAGTGGTGATCAAGGGCACAATGTCCACCTGGAGACCAGTGCCAAGTGGCTCCCTCAGGGGTCAGTGCTGGCACCAGTGCTGTTTGACTTCTCTGTCAGTGCCATGGACAGAGGAATCAGTGCAGCCTCAGCAAGTGTGCAGCTGGCACCAAGCTGTGTGGCACAGTCGACTTGCTAGAGGGCAGGGATCCATCCAGAGGGACCTGCACAGGCTGCAGAGCTGTGCCCAGGCCAACCTCAAGACATTCAACAAGGCCAAGTGTAAGGTCCTGCACCTGGGTAGGCACAATGCCAAGCACAACTGCAGGCTGGGTGGGGAATGGCTGAGAGCAGCCCTGAGGAACAGGCCCTGGGGGTGTGGGGTGATGAAAAGCTCAAGATGAGGCTGCAGTGTGAGTGCAGCCCAGACAGCAACTGTGTGCTGGGCTGCAGCAAGAGCAGTGTGGGCAGCAGGGCAAGGGAGGGGATTGTGCCCCTTTGCTCTGCTCTCCTCAGACCCCACCTGCAGTCCTGTGTGCAGTTCTGGAGCCCCCAGCACAGGAAGGACATGGAAGTGTTGGAGCCAGTCCAGAGGAGGCCACCAAGATGCTGAGAGGGCTGCAGCAGCTCTGCTGTGAGGACAGGCTGAGAGAGTTGGGGCTCTGCAGCCTGGAGAAGAGAAGGCTTCCAGGAGACCTTGGAGTGGCCTTCCAGGATCTGAAGGGGGCTCCAGGAAGGCTGGGGAGGGACTATTGACAAGGTCTTGCAATGCCAGGACAAGGGGCAATGGGTTTGAAGTGGCAGAGGGGAGATTGAAAGTGGATGTTAGGAGGAAGTTGTTTGCAGTGAGGGTGGTGAGACACTGGCACAGGTTGCCCAGGGAGGTTGTGGCTGCTCCCTCCCTGGAGGTGTTCAAGGCCAGGTTGGAGGAGGCCTTGAGTGAGCTGTACTAGTGGGAGGTGTCCCTGCCTATGGCAGGGGGTTGGAACTAGATGATCCTTGAGGTCTCTTCCAAACTTACCATTCTATGATTCTATTGAATTAAGTTAATGAATAGACTCACCTAAATTTAGTAAACCATAAGAATGAAGTTAAATGTTTGCTTACGAATTTGCAACATCAGTTCTCCTTTAAATACACTGTGAGGAGATCTCTAATATGCAGTGTGTACTTCAGACATAATAGTCTCTCTTTAAAAAGCAGCAAATTCAAATCCCACAAGGCTTTTACCAGTAACTTGTAACCCATGTTTTACCAAGATGACAAACATACTTTAGTTTACTTTCCCTAGAAAACAGACTCCTTCAAATTGTTGAATCTAATACAAGTATGTGAAGAAATCACATAAATGTATAAACCAAATGTTTTCAGCTCTATAGTGAGAAATATCTCTGCTTTTAAAATGGAAAGAAAATGTTGCTCTTTTCATAGGTGAAAATTCTCTTTTCTTTGCACAACAGTCTTACCACCAACTGAGACAAATCAGCTACTTTGATTTCAGGGAATATTATGCCTCCTTGTTGCCTGAAGTATCAGTGGAGATCTTATTTAGAGCTCAGCTATGTATTTCTGGATTTGCAAAATGCAAAGCAGGTGTTGTACTGAAGGGAATGTTTTTAAATTGCATTTAATTTAAAAGGAAGATTATACAAATGTACAGCTGAAGATTGCTACATAGGTGATGCTGCAAGTTAATCCATTATTATTGTGTTCCTCTCTGGCACAAATAGGAAAAGTGTTGTCATAATGTCCTGTATTTAGTTCTATCAATTCCTGCTACAGAATATTTTACATGTCTGCACTATTCCCCTTTTAATCCTGTTTCTATGGTAACTATTATAGCTGCAGTTTATTAAAACATTTGACAAGCATTATTCTGCTGGTTGCTACAATCAGATACATGCCAGAATGTAAGGTTATTGACCCAAGGAGAAGATCTGTAAACTGGATTTCATATTAAGCTATATAAAAATTCAGATAAGGTTAAGAGGTTAGATTTTACCTAAATTTCTGTAAATTTTGCAAGAATAAGAACTTTTAAAATGACAAAATCTGCCATTATTTAAAAGAAAATTTAAAGAATTGGCCAATAAAAGAGTGTTTCACTCAGAAATCTGTGTTGTTCACTAGACCCTTAGGTGTGAGACATGTAGCACAAATTCTAGCAAACTAAGATGAAGCTGTATTATTTAAATGGATGATTGAATTAATATATTTAATAAACATACCCATTTCATTTGTAAGTTCCATGTGTAATGTAAGCTTTCTTCTTCTAGAGTGCTCGCTTCAACTCAGTGTCACTTCAGGATCACATAATTTGCATGGACAAGAAGTTTCAAAGCTGTTTCACAAAAATAAGTGATATCCTAACAGCTGTACTTATGCCAGCAGGTTATGTCTACATCTGAACCACACAAAAGTGAAGCTGCTGGTTTCAAACTGAATACTAGCATTTCATTCCTTGTTTTGTTGGTTGTTTGGGGGGGTTATTTAATTTTAGTGAAATCTTAGAATTGTTTTGGTTGGAAAACACCTATAGCATCATTAAGTCCAACCATTATACAACTCTGCAAAGTTTGATGTTAAGCCATGTCCTCCAGCACCACATCTGTCTCATTTAAACACTTCCAGGGATGGGGATTCAACCACCTCCCTGGGTGGTTTAATTTCCAGTGTTTAATAATCTTGTCATCCTCATATTTTTTCTGTTCTGTCAAAGATTCAGATGTTTTTTGATTTTCATTATCCATGTAATTTGTCACTGTTTAGAGAATTATGAATATAATATGGCATATGCCATTTTATGATGAAGTCAGAGCAACAGTGGACAAGGGAAGGGCAATTGATGGCATCTACCTGGACCTGAGTAAGGCATTTGACTCTATCCCACATGACATCCTGGGCACCAAGCTGGAAAAACATGGACTGGATGTGTGGAGCACTGCTGGGTAAGGAATTGGCTGGATGGTGGCACCCAGAGAGTGGTGATCAAGGGCACAATGTCCACCTGGAGACCAGTGCCAAGTGGCTCCCTCAGGGGTCAGTGATGGCACCAGTGCTGTTTAACAGCTTTGTCAGTGCCATGGACAGAGGAATCAGTGCAGCCTCAGCAAGTGTGCAGATGGCACCAAGCTGTGTGGCACAGTCGACTTGCTAGAGGGCAGGGATCCATGCAGAGGGACCTGGACAGGCTGCAGAGCTGTGCAGCCCCTTGAAACCTGGGAGTATCGGGATTGGAGGAGTTTTATTTATAGAATCATAGAATGGTTTATGTTGGAAGGGACCTCAAGGATCACCTAGTTCCAACCCCCTGCCATAGGCAGGGACACCTCCCACTAGCACAGGTCACTCAAGACCTCCTCCAACCTGGCCTTCAACACCTTCAGGGAGGGAGCAGCCACAACCTCCCTGGACAACCTGTGCCAGTGTCTCACCACCCTCACTGCAAACAACTTCCTCCTAACACCCAGTCTAAATCTTCCCTCTGCCAGTTCAAACCCATTGCCCCTTGTCCTGTCATTGCAAGATCTTGTCAATAGTCCCTCCCCAGCCTTCCTGGAGCCCCCTTCAGATACTGGGAGGCTACTCTAAGGTCTCCTGGAAGCCTTCTCTTCTCCAGGCTGCACAGCCCCAACTCTCTCAGCCTGTCCTCACAGCACAGCTGCTGCAGCCCTCTCAGCATCTTGGTGGCCTCCTCTGCACCCACTCCAACACTTCCATGTCCTTCCTGTGCTGGGGGCTCCAGAACTGCACACAGGACTGCAGCTGGGGTCTGAGGAGAGCAGAGCAAAGGGGCACAATCCCCTCCCTTGCCCTGCTGCCCACACTGCTCTTGCTGCAGCCCAGCACACAGTTGCTGTCTGGGCTGCACTCACACTGCAGCCTCATCTTGAGCTTTTCATCACCCCAGACCCCCAGGGCCTGTTCCTCAGGGCTGCTCTCAGCCATTTACCTGTCATATGTAAATCACAAAACCTAGCTATTTTTTTTTTATGAAAGTAACAAAACTTAGAAACAAAATTAAGGTAGATAAATTCACTGCAAAGCACTGACATTTCTTGACTTTCAGGAGCTGCACAAGAGGATTTATTTCTGTGATCCTTTCTGTGAAAATAACCATCTATTTATCATCTAGCAGCTTCTCAATTTCACTTCCATTCTTTTCCATCTTTGACTGCCTTCATACTAGTCTCTCAAAGTTTTCTCCATTGCTAAATAATAAGAGATGGCATTTTTGTCTCTCTTAATCTTGGGACTCTGTCTAGAAGGCTTTTGTATTTTTTTCTTTTGTTGTTACTATTCGAGGGATTCCTTATTTAAAGGAGGGATTCCTTATTTGAAGAAGGGGTTCCTTATTTGAAGGAGGGATTCCTTATTTGAAGAAGAAATCAAGGCACTTTTGTTGCTTTAACCTCCTGTTAAGTGTAAACAATCTCTGCTCGAAATTTGAGTTTGAATATCATGTCATTAATATTTTCAGGTGGCTAACATATTGGAAGGCTATACATGTAGTTCCTAGGTAAGTATCTATTGATTCAAGAGGCATTGCTGTATTGAAAATGTAATTACAAATTATTCATCCTTTAAGCCTTTTTGTTCAAAAAATGTACCTTTTTTGTACATTAGTTCCCATACACTTAATACCACTAGCTCTTAGGCTTGGTGCAGTGCATCCTGTCATGTCCTGAGGAAAGCATTCACTTAAAAAGATATGACTTGATGGTCCATCCCAGGAAGTTCAGATCCTCAGGCTTACTTTTTATTTCCCTTTTCATCTGCAAAAAGGAAGGCAAGCCTGTATTTAAATATCAGGGTTGGTGGTAATGCTTCTGAATGTTAATTCCCTGCTCCAAATGTAGCTCCTACCACGGCAGGTTTTTATCTATGACGTGGAAAGTCATTGAGCTTCTTCTGATGATGATCATAAAGAGGACTCCTTGTGCATTATAGTTGATATAGTGATAGTTGATAGTTTAGACTGGATGTTAGGAGGAAGTTGTTTGCAGTGAGGGTGGTGAGGCACTGGAACAGGTTGCCCAGGGAGGTTGTGTCTGCTCCCTCCCTGGAGGTGTTGAAGGCCAGGTTGGAGGAGGCCTTGAGTGAGCTGTGCTAGTGGGGGGTGTCCCTGCCTGTGGCAGGGGGTTGGAACTAGCTGATCCTTGAGGTCCCTTCCAACCTTACCATTCTATGATTCTATATTTTGTAGGAAGAAACTTGCATATGTGAGAATTTCAATGGCCATGATGTAAAAGGAAAATTAAAATATTTTAATAAGAAGCCTGTTTATTTTGCCATCTAGAATAACAGTTAGAAATGAGAAACACGTAATTAGGATTAAGACATTTAAATTAGGCAAAGAAATATTTTTAAAGTATGCCATCAGGAATGACAATACAACAGGAAATAACAAAAAACACTTTAAATTAATGATCAGAGTTAATTAATGTTGAATGATAATCCTCCAGAAATATGCATGTCATCCAGGATTTTACTAAACAAGATCACCATTGCTTTTATGAAACCAATATTAAGCCAGTGAATTAGGAGTAAAAGCAATTATGTGCAGTATGATATTTCTATTCCACATTTTGTATCTCTTCTGTCTTCCCACAACTTCAGTCCTCCAGACAAATTTGTGAGTAAATGAGTACATGAGTACACATTATTCTTGTGCATAATTCTATGAAGTGAAATTTATGGAAATCGAGGAAGATTTGCAACTCATTCTTTATCTTGTCTGTATTTGTAGTTCCTGCTAAGACATGTGAACTTTGAAGTATCTTCCTTGCTTGCAGATGGAAATGGCACATGGCAAATATGCATTAAGCTGCAATTAACAAAGGTAGACTGAGTCAGAGCAGGGAACAGGTCTGTGAGGAAAGCTGTGGGATGCTTGTTCTTCCTTGGTGATAGTGAAGATTGTCTTTTTATGCCTCTGCCATCGTAAGAAATTTGGTGTTGTACAAATGTAAATCCGAACCCAAATATTCAATCCTTGGGACCCAGAGAGTTAGAAATGGATGTTTTTTAAGGAGAAAAAAATGTTCAGTAAGAAATATTGCAGTGAGGATGATGAATCTTTGAACAGCAGCAAAGATACCATGTGCCCACCCATCTGCTCTATCAGTTCCCTCTCAGAAAGACAAGGAGGAAGAAAATGAAAACACTCTGAAGATAAAGGCAGTTTATTAATGTAAAAGCCATACACAATCCAAGGAAAGCAAACAATATTATTATTCAAGGATGTTAATTAAAATACAGATGTGATTATTGAAAATGAAAAACGAGGAAAGCAAAGTTAAGACAAACCGATAGGGGTGTAACTTTTCCTTCACTCACATTTCACTTCTAAAGGGAAAACTTTCTCCACTCACAAACAGAAAAAGTTGGCAGTTTTCAGGGTTGCATTTCAGTCTGAGCCTCACAGACAGATTGCAGGGACTTTAAGATTCTAGAGGGTCTAACTGGTTTGTATCTCTGCCAAACAGCTTGCTGCACTTTGGTGTTTTTGGTACATATTTGTGATGGTTTGGGAGTTCCCCCACACACACACTTTATAAAATCCCCCAGACTAGACTCAGCCAGCTGGAAGTTAAGGACTGAAGCTCTATTTACAGCTCAGCACAATGTACAAGCAGAGATAGACACAACAGACAGGAATAGTTACAGAGATACATAAGTTAAAGGTAATACAGAAACACAACTCCCCTCCCAGAAATCAGAGTCCCCAGGAGGGGCTCCCAACCACCCTTCCACCTTCTCCCCACCCCTCTGCCTTACCCCAAGGTTTGCCTTACATGCAAAGTGAGTTTGGAGGATGGCCCAGGGGGGTTAGAAGGAAAGTGGTTAGTGAGGTTACTTGGCAGAGAGGAGAAAAGCCAGCAGCTAGAGAGACTGAGATTCTCTCCAAGCCTGAGTGTGTCTGTGTCTTATCTATGTTTATGCTCTTAGTTTTATGCATTTCAGCAAGCCTGTGAGTGAGGCAGACATCACCATTGTTTGCTCTTTACAGCCTATAACATAATTTTCTCCATTAAAATAATCCAACTAGCCTCAAACCAGCACAATATTTTGTATTTCCTCTTCCATAATCTATTTTAATAACTACCAGGGGGAAATTTAATTTGGATATAATCTATCAGACAGAATGGACATCCCAACTTGTTATCTAAGGCCTAGCTGATGCCTTATTCCAGCCTCTCCCTTCTTTCTTTATCCTTGAGTTTGAAGCACGAAAAGGGTCCTTTTGCTTTAGAGGAAGTTGGCTTTTGCTTAGTGGAAAAAAGAACAATTTTGTCTTTGTAGGTGTTTCACCTCCTCTTTGTATTAATATAGGGCCAGTTAATTCTTGGAGATGATCTCAGTTCCCCTGTTACTGTCTCATTTCAGGTGCCTAAAAATCTGCTGCTACTTGCTCTGCTTTCATGTGATGCCGAATGTGACACAGGATCTCTGACTGTCATTACAGACCTCAGCACAATCTCAGGTGGCACCAGGCACCTTTAAGTAGGTAAGGTATATGCACCTGTCTCAAATCAGCTGATCTCCAGAAATATAGGAATATAGGTTGTAATAGTACAACCAAGAACTGGAGGGGAGGGGGGGGGAATTAGCAAGTTTCACCTTCTACAGCTGAAGATGAGCTGAGATTGGAGCTTTTGTTACAGGTACTCAGTTCATGGCTCATTCTGCTAGACATGTGTTATAGCCTGACACAAATACGTGTTGAAATACATGCAAATCCCTCAGGAATTGTAGTAATTCTGTTATGTTATGGAGAAGCTTCAAAAACAAAACAAGAGCTTTGTCACACTAAGTATACTCACCATAGTTATGCTTTTGTTGAAGAGGTAGTGTGTAGCTGCCATGTGAAGCCAGAGGTACACAGTTTTGTACCCTGCTTAATGATCTTTGTGGTAATTTCTGCTTAATTGCCATGCTGATGATATTGCCATTCTAGGATATACAGAAAATTATCCCTCAGAGCTCGTTCTGTGCAAGTTATCACTCAGAATGTGATTGAAACAAAGGGGGCAAAAAAGTTGTTCTCTAGTATATTTCTTCATCTTTTCTTAATTAAAGATAATGATGGATTTAGTGAAAAATAATATATAATATTTAGGGAATTAATTTCAGTTCCTGATTGTTACTCTCTGGTATTCTCTCTGTATTAATCAATCTAGTGCAGAAATTCCAATCACTGTTGCAATTTAAAAGACAGATTCTGTTTAACATCATTCCAAGCCATCTGTTCTGGTTAAAACAAATTGAAGACAATATCATTCCAAATGCAAACAATCTTAACATAACTCTTAAATAAAGTATTAAAAGCAGAAAATCCACACTTTCACACAAGTCATTCCCTAAAGAGATAACATTAACACATCAACTTTCTGTATTTTCCATCCCACAGTCAGAAGGGAAAGTGCAACCTAATAATTATTAGAATATTTTTAGTTTTCTTTCCCAGACAAAAATTTCCACACAAAGATGAAACTCTAAAATTTGTTTCCAAAATTGGGGGTTTCTTTTAAACACTTTCTGATTGATACTGTTGTACTGATTTGTACTGTTGCCCCTTGTCCTGTCATTACAAGACCTTGTCAATAGTCCCTCCCCAGCCTTCCTGGAGCCCCCTTCAGATCCTGGAAGGCTACTCTAAGGTCTCCTGGAAGCCTTCTCTTCTCCAGGCTGCACAGCCCCAACTCTCTCAGCCTGTCCTCACAGCAGAGCTGCTGCAGCCCTCTCAGCATCTT
>WBNM01011399.1:32846-45460 GCA_013399055.1 Ramphastos sulfuratus | reverse complement strand
CTTGCAATGACAGGACAAGGGGCAATGGGTTTGAAGTGGCAGAGGGGAGATTTAGACTGGATGTTAGGAGGAAGTTGTTTGCAGTGAGGGTGGTGAGACACTGGCACAGGTTGCCCAGGGAGGTTGTGGCTGCTCCCTCCCTGGAGGTGTTCAAGGTCAGGTTGGAGGAGTCCTTGAGTGAGCTGTGCTAGTGGGAGGTGTCCCTGCCTATGGCAGGGGGTTGGAACTAGGTGATCCTTGAGGTCCCTTCCAACCTTACCATCCTACGATTCTATGATTCTATGAATGCATTTTTCACATAACCAAATTGTAGTTTCTGTGGTTTCTGGTGGCAATCCGGCTCCTAGCTGCGTGGCTCTTAATTTCCTTGAACACCCTGCATCTTTGAAAAGCAGTGCACTGACATGAAGTGCTTTGGCATTGAATTCATATTCAATCTGCTGCCTCTAAATTGCATTGAACTTATAAAAAAACAAAAACAAAAACAAAAACAAAAAAGTAGTGTACAGTCAATGCACAGCTCCATGGAGAATGTACGGTGTGTAGGATGCATCAGGTTTCCTGACTAGCCACAGGTCACTGTAAACATACACATAGAGTAGGTCTAATATCCTGGAGACACTTGTTCTTGTTAGGCTACTCTTTAAATGGATATTGAAATGGTGTACTGGAAGGTGGCCTTCCCCATGCCGTGGGGATTGGAACTAGATCACCTTGAAGGTCCCTTCCGTCCCAAATCGTGATGCTATGCTACTTGAAATAAGGCAGTGTGCTCTCCAGACATCACATTTCAAGTGCATAGCTACTAAACAGCAGTCTCAAGCACAAAGTGGTATCAATGTAGATGAGGAAAGCAAGCAACCCAAGTTGAATAGATGGAAAGTAGTTCTTGTCATTTTATTCATTTAACACTACAGGCAACTTTCATTCTGTGTTCATGTTCAAGTATCATAGAATGGAGACCTCAGAATATCACCTGCGGCACGTTTTCACCCAGCTTAAACATAAATCGTGGGCAAGTTCTGATTTACCCAAATAATATATCTCTAGAAACCTCAAGTGCAAGCCATGTACATCTAAATAGATTCAATAAACCAAGGATTCAGACTGGGGATGATATTGCCTGTTCTTTGTGTCAGGCTGTTGGAGTAGTTAAGCTTCTAAAAACAGACCATCAAAAAATCACTGCCATTGCTATAATAATATTAGCTACCTATGTAAGATGCTTATGCATAAATTTACTACAGTGTTCTCATATCAGCAGAGATTTTCACTTATTGTAACATGGTTTCATACCCTAATGAGGTTTGTATTAATTTTACTCATAAAACTCACTAATACAATACTTAAGGGTGAGTCATTGCCCAGGCAAATATCTCTGGATAGGAGTTTTGAAATAAAATCATAGAATGATAGAATGGTAAGGTTGGAAGGGACCTCAAGGATCATCCAGTTCCAACCCCCTGCCATAGGCAGGGACACCTCCCACTAGTACAGCTCACTCAAGGCCTCCTCCAACCTGGCCTTGAACACCTCCAAGGAGGGAGCAACCACAACCTCCCTGGGCAACCCGTGCCAGTGTCTCACCACCCTCACTGCAAACAGCTTCCTCCTAACATCCAGTTTCAATCTCCCCTCTGCCACTTCAAACCCATTGCCCCTTGTCCTCTCATTGCAAGACCTTGTCAATAGTCCCTCCCCAGCCTTCCTGTAGCCCCCTTCAGATGCTGGAAGGCTACTCTAAGGTCTCCTGGAAGCCTTCTCTTCTCCAGGCTGCACAGCCCCAACTCTCTCAGCCTGTCCTCACAGCAGAGCTGCTGCAGCCCTCTCAGCATCTTCGTGGCCTCCTCTGGACCTGCTCCAACACTTCCATGTCCTTCCTGTGCTGGGGGCTCCAGAACTGCACACAGGACTGCAGGTGGGGTCTGAGGAGAGCAGAGCAAAGGGGCACAATCCCCTCCCTTGCCCTGCTGCCCACACTGCTCTTGCTGCAGCCCAGCACACAGTTGCTGTCTGGGCTGCACTCACACTGCAGCCTCATCTTGAGCTTTTCATCACCCCACACCCCCAGGGCCTTTTCCTCAGGGCTGCTCTCAGCCATTCCCCACCCAGCCTGGAGCTGTGCTTGGCATTGTGCCTACCCAGGTGCAGGACCTTACACTTGGCCTTGTTGAATGTCCTGAGGTTGGCCTGGGCACATCTCTGCAGCCTGTCCAGGTCCCTCTGGATGGCATCCCTGCCATCTAAAGGTCATGGCAGACAGGTGAAGTTCCTGCTGACTGGAGAAATATATTTATGATTCATTTTTCCTATTACTTTACCACCCTTTATAATTCAATGGTTATTTATTCCTTATTCAGAAATCAAATCATCAACATTAAAATAAAAGTTTCTGCCTTTTCTGCCTTTTTTTTTCCCCTAAGATATGTAAACTATCAATCCAAGCATTACTAACGGTTTTTAAAGGAAATTCCTGCTCTATTACAATATCAGAATTGCTAACGGTTTCCTTATCACCAAAGAAACATTTGAAGTGTCAGTGTTGGCTTGACTCTTCTACTGGGAACAAATCTTCATTAAATAAAAACAAACTTCTGAGTTATTTTCTAAACAATATCATAGGTGCTGTAGCTGCTTCCCACAGCATATGCCTTCAGTCAGCATGGCTGGCTGAATGTCAGCTCTGTTGACACCAGAAATAATACACAAAAAATAGTGTTACTTCAGTGAATATTGACTAAGTGCATCTGGCTGGAATGAGGAGCATCTTAGGGCATTGCTACGGGTTGTAGAGGTGAATGCTACAGCAAGCCACGGTACCATTTAGTTCTCCATTTGATTCTCTCCAGCAACAGAAAACTGTCAGGGAATTTCAGCACATAATTACCATCTTTTACACCCTAGAGAAGGAGATAATTTGCAATAAGACCAAATACTTTATAATGGACAGCCGAAGGACATTCACATGCCACGTATTTTTAACAGGCATAGGCATCCTATCCATGAGAAGTAATGAACATATCTGATGGTTTGGGAGTTNTCCCCTCCCAGAAATCAGAGACCCCAGGAGGGGCTCCCAACCACCCTTCCACCTTCTCCCCACCACTATACCTTACCCCAGGGTTTGCCTTACACGCAAGGTGAGTTTGGAGGGTGGGCCAGGGGGATTAGAAGGAAAGTGGTTAGTGAGGTTACTCAGCAGAGAGAAGGCAGAAGCTGCTAGACAGCCCGAGACACTGTGCCCCAGTGTCTTATCTTTGTTTTGTTTTCTTAGTCTTAAACATCTCAGCAAGCCTATGAGTGCAGCAGACATCACCAGTGTTTCCTTTTCACAGCCTATAATATAATTTTCTCTATTAAAATATTCCAATTAACCTGAAACCAGAATAACATATTAACGATGTCCACAGGACACGTGCTACTACATTTCAAATCTGTCTCTATCACAGAATGTTTTTCCACTGCTTTAATATTTTTCTCCCCCACCTAGTTTCTAAAATCTAATGTGAGAGGCCAGTACAGGAAAAACTTCTAGGGATTTCTGTATCTTGTCATGGGCAGGCTTATCACATGCTCTAATAAGAAAGTGCAATGCCTACATGCCAGTCTGAGTTTTTTCTCCTCCATCAGACAAAAGTGCATCCTTGGCTCCTCGGGGACTTCTTCTGTTTGCTGTTATGCTTGCAGATCAACACATGCTCGCAGGTCGGGTTTTCTGTCAGATGGAAATACAACACAGAGGCACCCCGAGAACTTCCTGTCGTATGCAGTGCACTTAAATGATCCAGTGTCTTTGCAATAACTATGAGATTAGTGTCCTGCTTTCCCTGCCAGCAGAGTGTCCTAAGGCTGAACTCAAAGCTTTTCCACCCTAAATTTCATTCCTGTACTGAAGGTATCCTTAAAACCAAATGCAGCATTAGTGTACACTTTTGCTCAATGTCAAAGGCAATTCTGTGAGATTGTTCAGTAGCTTCTTTTTATTGGTATATACATGAAGTTATTATCAAAGAATATGCATGCTTAGATATATGTGTAACTCTGAGGGCAGTTATATAGATATAACAGAAATCTTAGCTTAACAGTTGTGTCAGAGGCTGTGACTATTCACATAGTGAGACTGAAGCCAAAGCAGTTGCATCCACAGAGACAAAACATTAACCAAGAGTTTTTGCTTGCTTTGAACCCAGGTATTTGCATACCCAATTACTATAGCTGCAGTCAATGTATAACCACTTTGTGACTGTGTTGGTTTGAGGCTAATTAAAATATTTTAATGGAGAAAATTTATATTATAGACTGTGAAAGGACAACAATGGTGATGTCTGCTTCACTCATAGGCTTGCTGAGATGTTAAAGACTAAGAATACAAAACAAAGATAAGACACAGACACTCTTGGTCTCTCTAACTTTTTGCCTTCTCCTCTCTACTGAGTAACCTCACTAACCATTCTACTTCTAACTCCTCTGGCCAACCCACCAAACTCACCTTGCACGTAAGGCAGACCCTGGGGTAAGGTATAGGGGTGGGGAGAAGGTGGAAGGGTGGTTGGGAGCCCCTCCTGGAGTCTCTGATTTCTGGGAGGGGAGTTGTGTTTCTGTATTCCCTTTAACTTGTCTATGTCTGTAACTATTCCTGTCTATCGTGCCTATCTCCGCTTGTACATTGTGCTGAGCTGTAAATAGAGCTTCAGTCCTTAACTGCCAGCCTGCTGAGTCTAGCCTGGGGGATTTTACAATGTGTGGGGGGGCAGGGAACTCCCAAACCATCACAGTGACAATGTAGCACTGAGAGTAGTTACAAGGAGCATGCACGGCTTGCTCACAACACGGTGAAGCATGCAATATATAAATAATATCTAACCAAGAAAAAGAAAATGGAAACTTTGGGACACTTGCACAAGTGGGCTGAAGGGAGAAGTGTGAACAGCAAACCTCACAAGATTAAAACAAGAATCTAGAGCAGATAGAGTGTTAATTTTAGTGTCAGATTTGCTAGTCTCTTGTCTTTTAGACTGAAAAGATAACATGGAAAAAAGGTAAAGATAACCCTGTGGAACAAGCAAGAAGGATGTCTGGTAAAACCAAAACAAGTCCCTGGCCCCTGAAATACATTGAATTATGTTGAGAACAAATGTCCCCAAAAGAAAATTGGTAAGCACAGGTATAAATATACACAAGATATATCACCACTGAGGAATTAGAGCACGTTAGAAAGTGTCCATGATTTTCTAGCTCTCCTTAAAGAAGAGCTCTCAAACTTCATGATCTTGAACTTGGATTGTAAAGGTCAAGAACTGTAGCTGTCAGTATTAACAACAGTCATGTTGAATATCCGTAGCTAATCTAGATTGTCAAGGATTAATTGTTGGTACTTTTAGTGATAATGACTGACAAAGAGTGAAAACACAGCTTTGGCAATGTGCAATTTTAAGGACTCAATATCAATCCAGCAAAGTGTTTTCTTGAAGTTTGAAATTGATCTTGGAGACTCTCCCCTGACCGTCTCTAGTTGCCTAGTTGTTGTGAGATATACACACACACATAAACATATTTTTTGTGTTCTTCCAGCTGCTATATTATTCTGTTTGGGGGGGCAGCTTTGCAGCCAGTCTTGTTTAATGTCCTCATCAATGATATTGAGTGCTTCTTCAGTGTTTGCTGGAGACAGCAAATTGGCTGGGAGTGTTGATCTGCTCGAAGGTAGGAAGGCCCTGCAGGGGAACCTAAACAGGCTGGATCACTGTGCTAAGGTCAGTCTTAAAGTTTCAGTAAGGCCAAGTACCACACTTGGACCATGGCAACTCCATGTAAGTATAAAGGCTTGGGAGAGAGTGGCTGGAAAGCCACCCAGCAGAGAAAGGCCTGGTGGTCCTGGTTGGCGGCTGTCCAAACATGAGCCAGAATGTGCTCAGTTGGCCAAGAAGACCAACAGCATCCTGGCCTGGATCAACAATTGTGTGACCAGCAGGACAAAGGAAGTAATTGCACTCCTGTACTCTTCACTGGTAAGGCCACACTGTGATGGTTTGAGAGTTTCCTCACACACACACACTTTGTAAAATCCCCCAGACTAGACTCAGCCAGCTGGAAGTTAAGGACTGAAGCTCTATTTACAGCTCAGCACAATGTACAAGCAGAGACAGACACAATAGACAGGAACAGTTACAGACATAGACAAGTTAAAGGGAATACAGAAACACAACTCCCCTCCCAGAAATCAGAGACCCCAGGAGGGGCTCCCAACCACCCTTCCACCTTCTCCCCACCCCTATACCTTATCCCAGGGTCTGCCCTATGTGCGAGATGAGTTTGGAGGCTTTTCTCCTCTCTGCTGAGTAATTTCACTAACCACTTTCCTTCTAACCCCCCTGGCCCATCCTCCAAACTCACCTTGCACGTAAGGCAAACCTTGGGGTAAGGTATAGGGGTGGGGAGAAGGTGGAAGGGTGGTTGGGAGCCCCTCCTGGGGTCTCTGATTTCTGGGAGGGGAGTTGTGTTTCTGTATTCCCTTTAACTTGTCTATGTCTGTAACTGTTCCTGTCTGTTGTGTATATCTCTGCTTGTACATTGTGCTGAGCTGTAAATAGAGCTTCAGTCCTTAACTTCCAGCTGGCTGAGTCTAGCCTGGGGGATTTTACAAAGTATGTGTGTGTGGGGGGCAGGGAACTCCCAAACCATCACACTGGGATTGTTTCATCTGGAGAAAAGGATGCTGAGGAGAGATATTCCCTTCTTCTATAGCTATCTGAAAGGAGGTTGTAGTCAGGTGGGTGTGGGTCTCTTCTCCCAAGTAATTAATGATAGGATGAGAGGAAAAGACCTCAGGTTTCAGCAGGGGAGGTTTAGATTGAATATTAGGAAAAAATTCTTCACCAAAAGGGTGCAAGGCATTGGAAGAGGCTGTCCAGGGAGACAGTGCAGTCACCAGCCCAGGAGGTGTTTAAAAAACAGGTAGACATAGCACTGGGACACAGTTTAGTGGGCATGGTGGTGTTGGTTTGATGGCTGCACTTGCTGATCTTAGATCTCTTTTTCAACCAAAATGATTCTACAATTGTCAACTATAAATGTAAAGTTTTATGTTCCCCAGACATGACAGGCAAAGGGGGAAACGAGACATCATTTTACTTCATAGCTGTTAATATGGGAGATTTCTAGAAGCTAACAAGCCATAACATATCATTTATTTCTCCATGTCTGTAAGATCTGAACTTTTGTGTCAACCCCTCAAAACTGTGTATCAGAAACTGGTGGCAGATGAGTAATTCACATCTAGGGTAAATACCCCAAGTTTGAGGACCGACATAGATTTTGAAAGCAAACTGTTACAGATAAGACACACCATTGCAAGGCTTGCAGGGCTATCTTTAAAAATTCAGAGATACAAAGTAGTTCACTGTCAGTCTGAGATATTAATGCATGTTGACAGGGATTCAAAGAAATATTGTGGGTCAGAATGGAAGTAAAAATTGCTGTTGTCAAAATGCCTTTTTCTTGTAAAGTCATGCTTCAAATATTTATCTTTTTTTTTTTTCTAATATATTTTCTTAAAAAAAAATATATATTGGAATTCCACCAGGGGGCAAAAAAAAAAGAGTTATGATATTAAGCATTACTATTTTCGTTCAGTGACAGAAATATTCTAGATGTTTTATGAATTATCAGAAAAAGTGATTGATCCTGAGGGAGAGACATAATTCAGAGCCAGAAGCAGGCTGAAGTTACATCTCATTGTTACTGCACAAATTCCCGAGACAGCTTCACAGATCCTGAAAGAAAAACATGTGAAGAGATGAGAGACATCAACTGCAGAGGGTTAGAAAAAATAAATTGCATTGCTTTTTTAAAATTATGTTCACTGTTGATTTATTTATGATATGAACACTGCTCAGCCTTCTCTAAGACCCGTGCATGACGTCCATAACAATGTATTCAGACACATTCTCAAATTGAAATTTTAATATAGTTGGAAAGCAAGAGGAAAGGTTCTGTCCCATGAAATCAGCCTTCAAAAAGGAGGAGGTTTTACAGGCATAGAGAAGAAAGTCAGGTATTCTTTACTGGAGTATCCATGATCTAGTTTGGTTTACATAGCCTACAATGAATATTTGCGTTCCAAATAAACAAGCTCCACTGATATAACAANGAAAGGTAACAATATTGATTAAAAATTTCAAGCAATCAAGACAGTTGGTCATCTGAATTATGACCAAACAAGTAAGTGTGGCACTCTCAACAAGGGGGAAGAGGAGTTACTGTTGTTTTCTTTTGATGGTCACATAAGGCAAAGGATATATAAACCAATGATGTTGGATGCTCAGACCACACCAATGTCACACTTTTGATGTTAAGTCCAAGATGATCTATGATGTGGCACAGAATATGGTGATTTGACCAAAATATCACAAAAGGGGTGGCATAGATCTAGATTTGCCTCAAACCATACTAAATGGAAAGAAAGGGGTTTACATTAAAATGTAAATGGAAGCCTTCTCTTCTCCAGGCTGAAGAGCCCCAAATCTCTCAGCCTGTACTCATTGGAGAGCTGCTCCAGCTCTGTGATCAGAATCTCTCCTTTATCTGCCTTTTCTGCATTTAGTATTGGGCTGCACATGCAAAGCATATGAATGAGGGAAAAAACTTAAAAACTACTTCTAACAGTGAAATATGTCAGCAAAATTAAAAAAAAAAAACAAATCAGAGTCTAGAAAAATTGTTCAAGCTAATTTTAAAATGCAAAGAGATATTGCCAGATATCTCTTTTGCAAAATCATGAGTGACTCCTAAGAGAGAGATTGGGAAAAGATGGGACTGCATTTGGATGTAATCACATCAAAATATTAGGGCAGAAGAGTCAATAACAGGAGTCCAAGGTTAATAAAATACCCTGATGTAGAGCAGATATGACAGCTGCTGACCTTCTAACTGGATTCAAGCAGTACTGCTCAAATATTAAGAATATATCTAATAAATCATCCCACAGAAGTATCCCTTTTCAAAACAGACATATTCCACAACCTCTAAAGAAAAGATTTAGTTCTCTATGCCTTTACAGATGCATTAGAAGAGAGGAAAAAAAATATTTTATTAATAAAAATGTTTAAAGTAGAGGTGATCTAATAAAAACAACCCATCCACTGTATTGCTTAAGCTGTGAGAAGCATATTCAAGTGCAATAAAGATGAGAAGACCATGAAGTATGAAATTTAAGCAAGAAATCTTTAGTGGTTTTCTTTGTCTGTTATTTTAATTAAGTTGATCAAACATAGTCCTCTTCAGTGATAAATCTGAAGGAAATTTAATTACAAAGAAAAAGTTTTGAAAATTAATTTTATCTTAATCTGACAATATACTAGAGTCTAATGGTTCTTAATACCACTGCTATGCTCCCAATCCATCCAAACAAAGGAACTTCTTGAGCTAAAAGAAGTATATACATGCATGAAAAATACTTTTTCAATCCTGATTTAAATTATCTGCTGTAGAGACTGTAGAGAATTATGCATAATTACATAGTTCATTATCATGTGAGTCTCAAGACACGTTTAGAGATATGAAACTCACTGAGAAGCAATCCATTCTCTGTGCCACTTTGATGATGCAATTTTCAGCTGTCCCTTGTAGATTACAGTGCTTCTGTACTGGTAATAATAATTTCTTTGTTTATTCCACAGCTTCTAAATCTGTTTACTTTAAAGAAGAAATATATCTATTGGATATTTTTTATTCCCTGGGTTTGCAATGAGAAAGCTTTAAAATGGACCATTCACAGCTTCACAGTTTTGTATTACCTGCTGTTTATTAGTGGAACCACAGAGGTCCAAAACATAAGTTAGCTGTTAAATTTTAGGCAGTACTATTTCTGTGCCTTTGGAAATAGTCATATCACATTGTGATGGTTTGGGAGTTCCCTGCCCCCCCACTTTGTAAAATCCCCCAGACTAGACTCAGCCAGATGGAAATTAAGGACTTAAGCTCTATTTACAACTCAGCACAATGTACAAGCAGAGATAGATACAATAGATAGGAATAGTTACAGACATAGACAAGTTAAAGGGAATACAGAAACACAACTCCCCTCCCAGAAATCAGAGACCCCAGGAGGGACTCCCAACCACCCTTCCACCTTCTCCCCACCCCTATACCTTACGCCAAGGTTTGCCTCATGTTCAAGGTGAGTTTGGAGGATGGGCCAAGGGGGCTAGAAGGAAAGTGGTTAGTGAGGTTACTCGGCAGAGAGGAGGCAAGAAGCTGCTAGACAGCCCAAGACACTGTGCCCCAGAGACTGTGTTATCTATGTTTTGAATTCTTCTTCTTAAACATCTCAGCAAGCCTATGAGTGAAGCAGACATCACCAGTGTTTCCTTTTCACAGCCTGTAATATAATTTTCTCTATTAAAATGTTCCAATTAGCCTCAAACCAGCACACCTGTGAAGAAAAAACAAAACAAAACAACCACACCAACAACTGTAACCAAACACCAAACGTCGCTCTGATTTATTTTCCATTCCAAACCATGCAGATAAGATGATTTCTTTCTGCACATAGTTCCATTAACAATGGGAAAATAAAACCAGGAAAATGTATTTACTAAGCCATCAATATAAGAGGAGAGCAGAATCATCTCTAAAATTGTGTCAAAATCATTTAGGTGTNACAGCAGAGCTGCTGCAGCCCTCTCAGCATCTTCATGACCTCCTCTGGACCCACTCCGACACTTCCATGTCCTTCCTGTGCTGGGGGCTCCAGAACTGCACACAGGACTGCAGGTGGGGTCTGAGGAGAGCAGAGCAAAGGGGCAGAATCCCCTCCCTTGCCCTGCTGCCACACTGCTCTTGCTGCAGCCCAGGACAATTGAATGTGTGTACAGTGATTATGGATTTGGCACTAAGATTTTGTATCTTCTTCTAGCTCTTTCTAACTTTCCTTTCATATCTCTCCTCTGAAGGACTTCTGCTACAGCAATTTTGTCAACAGTCTTGCAGTTCTGTACAGCATATCAGTATTTTATGAGATGGGCAAAGTGTCAAAATGAACAAAACACTCAAGGGTAGTTGTGATGGTTTGGGAGTTCCATGCCTCCTCCCACTTTGTAAAATCCCCCAGACTAGACTCAGCCAGCTGGAAGTTAAGGACTGAAGCTCTATTTACAGCTCAGCACAATGTGCAAGCAGAGATAGACCCAATAGACAGGAACAGTTACAGACGTGTACAAGTTAAAGGTAGTACAGAAACACAACTCCCCTCCCAGAAATCAGAGTCCCCAGGAGGGGCTCCCAACCACCCTTCCACCTTTTCCCCATTCCTCTACCTTAGCCCACAGTTTGGCTTATGTGCAAGGTGAGTTTGGAGGATCGGCCAGGGGGATTAGAAGGAAAGTGGTTGGTTAAGTTAGCAGAGAGGTCCAGACCAAACCAGCTAGACAGCCCAAGACTCTCTGGGAGAGTGCCTTATCTATGTTTTGTGTTCTTGTTCTTATACATCTCAGCAAGCCTATGAGTGAAGCAGACATCACCGTTGTTTCCCTTTCACAGCCTATAATATAATTTTCTCCATTAAAATATTCCAATTAGCCTCAAACCAAGACAGTAGTGTAGCTCTAATACAGGATGGAGTCCTTGGAGCATATATATGTATAGGATCATAGAATCATAGAATCGTAAGGTTGGAAGGGACCTCAAAGATCATCTAGTTCCAATCCCCTATATATATATATATTTCTTTTCATTCCCATTAGTGTCCTCCAACAAGCACTTCTGCAACCTCTTTAATGGACAGCTGATCAGAATCATAGCTTCCATGGGTGTGAACAGGATGTATGTGCAACAGACTCCACTCAGGAATGTTTACACTGCCTCATTTATGTACCTGGTTTAGTCATAATACCCTACTGCATGCAATATTTTAAGACATACACCCCATAAAGGGTAAAATACCAACTCCTGGATTGAGTTGGTGCGGTGTAATAGAAACTACAGCAGGTTATGTTGCACAGATACTTCTGCTCTGGTTACATCAATGCCATGTTCCCCATGATGATCCACCCAGAAAAAAAAGTTCAGTGATCATCTGCCCGCAAAGAAATGTTCTGTGGTACCACAACGTTAGTCAGAGTATTGCTTACATCTGACTATAGTTCCTGACTATTGTTTTCTTTTCAACCCAAAACCTACATGTCCTTGACACAGTTGTGGGAATTCACGAGGCAGGAATTATAAAATCTGCAGTTATTTTATTTCTGGAAAGCCCCGCCCACAACTATCTATAAAATTAATTAGATGGGTTCAGAAATTCGGTTGGGGAGATCTTTCACAAGGATGCTTACAGGGAATTTAGTAATTCAGAGAAATCAGAAAGCCTGGAAAAGGTTTGCTATAAAAAAATAGCTTTGCTGCACTTAAAAATGAAAGGCAGCCTGGAGCCCTAGGGAACATCTGCACTACTCACGGCGGTGGAGTAGGAATTCGGAGATAGTCCCTTGGCTCCTTGTCGGCAGTCTGGCAGTGCCTTGAAGTGCAGATCGTGGGGCAGCAGTCCCTTGGCTCCTTGTAGGCAGTCTGGCAGTGCCTTGAAGTGCAGATCGTGGGGCAGCAGTCCCTTGGCTCCTTGT
>WBNM01011399.1:0-11312 GCA_013399055.1 Ramphastos sulfuratus | reverse complement strand
ACAGCTGTAAGTTTAGGATGGAATCAGATATGATAAATGAAGGAAAGGAATATATAATAATATGCTTTGTGCAAATCAGATCAAAGTCAAATATTATTTATTGTCTCATTTCCCCTTGTACACGTTGCTGCAGGAAGGAAAAATGTGCTATGTCAACAAATCTATAGATTTATTTCTTCCTGAAACTAGATCTGACCTGGTAGTTTCAAAGTAGTGTAAATATTTCATTTTGCATAATGATGACTAAGCTCTACAGGCACAGCTTCAGCCAATCAGTCTTAGCTTGTATTTTCTGATAACAACTTTCCTTTTTCATTTAAGACAAACATAAAGGAAAAGATTTTAATTGTGGAACCTGTGATATAGGCAGAATCCCCATGCACACTTCCCCCTAAAAAGCTCTGTTTATGGTATAAGACATTTCCTTTAAACATCCATTTTTTGGACTAAAAAGCATGCAGCATCCCTTGGATATGTTATTGAGAATATATTGTGTTGGAGTGTGCTGGTTTGAGGCTAATTGGAATATTTTAATAGAGAAAATTATACTATAGGCTGTGAAAAGGAAACACTGGTGATGTATGCTGCACTCATAGGCTTGCTGAGATGTTTAAGACTAAGAATACAAAACATAGAATACAAAACAAGACACAGGGGCACAGCACNTCTTGTTTTGATTCCTCCAGGGGGCTGCTTGCAGGCAGTGTCCTTGGCCCTTCAGATAAGCATTCCAGGCAGGCTGAGAAACTTCAGCTTACCATGTTGCAGTTACAAACTTGGTTAGTTAACTTGGATTTGATCACATAACCAGCTAATACAGAGTATTTCCCCATATTGGAATGAGGCCAGTTTTCACTTTCATGGAATCAGGAGGCAGTGGAAGCACCACCAACATCCATAATTTTCAGGTGTAGTTAATATCTCCATAAATGCATGTTCTACATGTGAATGGTTCTAACAGCTACTTTATGAAAAAACAACTGCTGTCAAATCTGCCAATAACTACACTCTGCCACAGCAGCACTTAGAATCATACAATCATAGAATGATAAGGCTGGAAGGGACCTCAAGAATCATCCAGTTCCAACCCCCTGCCGTAGGCAGGAACACCTCCCACTAGTACAGCTCACTCAAGGCCTCCTCCAACCTGGCCTTCAACACCTCCAGGGAGGGAGCAGCCACAACCTCCCTGGGCAACCTGTGCCAGTGTCTCACCACCCTCACTGCAAACGACTTCCTCCTAACATCCAGTTTCAATCTCCCCTCTGCCAGTTCAAACCCATTGCCCCTTGTCCTGTCATTGCAAGACCTTGTCAATAGTCCCTCCCCAGCCTTCCTGTAGCCCCCTTCAGACATTGGAAGGCTACTCTAAGGTCTCCTGGAAGCCTTCTCTTCTGCAGGCTGCAGAGCCCCAACTCTCTCAGCCTGTCCTCATAGATGCCCTTGATCACCACTCTCTGTGTGCCACCATCCAGCCAATTCCTTACCCAGCAGTGCTCCACCCATCCAGTCCATGTTTTTCCAGTTTGGTGCCCAGGATGCCATGTGGGACAGAGTCAAATGCCTTACTCAGGTCCAGGTAGATGCCATCAGTTGCCCTTCCCTTGTCCACTGTCGCTGTGACTTCATCGTAAAAAGCCACCAAATCTGTCAGGCAAGATCTGCCCTTGGTGCAGCCATTGCTGGGTACCACCAATCACCTCTGCTTTGTTTTCCATTTGCCTTAGCAGAGCTTTCAGCAGGATCTGCTCCATGAATTTGCCAGGCACAGAGGTGAGACTGACTGGTCTCTAACTTCATGGTTCACACCCAGAATGTTATTCTGAACTAGTAACAATCCATTGCTTGTCCTAGGCTATTGATTATTGATACGATTCTGAAGCTTTGAGAAAAACAATGAGCAAAAAGAGTTTTGAAGCTTACCAAGTTTAACAAACAGTTTGCATTAATTTCACCACTAGAAAAATAATTTAGAGAAAATACATTACCTCGACAGATGGATGTTTTACAGAGGCAGTTATGCACCTTCCCTCAGATGGTAAAGCACAGAGATATGTAGGAGGATCCTCTCTGCACTAAGCACACTGTCTGCCACATGACATGAAGCTCACAAAATGTGTCAGTGTAGGATGGCAGTGGGAGAAATGTGTCAGAATACTTGATACTATCTAGTTTCAAGCAGCATTACACTGGAGTCATTAATGCTGTGAAACATTGCTGTGTCCATACTGTGTAATTTAAAATCAACAGTATTGGCATTTCTGTGATGAGATAACCTCACGACAGATAGACAGAAGCTGTGAGTCAAAGAGCACCATCAACACCATGCTAACATGTTTTCCAAAACAATAGATCTTTTCCCCTTCTGATTTTTTTTTTCTCCTGAATCTTTAGTTCTAAACCCTGAAGAGCAGATATTGTCTAGAAATGTTCCAATACTTTAACCAGCTGAGGATAATTGAGTTTCTTCTTTGTCTATGTAGAGGCACCTTCAACTTTATGGCTATGACAAGTCAAAGAGCTGCCTTATCCCAGTCTAAAAGCAGAGGTTCAAATAAGCTTTTCTATATCCTAAACTTCACTGACTTTCTAAAAGCTGCTTAAAGCTAATGTGCTTTGGATGCTGGTTGAAGTGTTTGCTGTGAGGCATAGGCCCTCATAGCAGTCCTGCCTTATAACACTCCAAAATTCTTTGCTGGCCTCACAAGAGATCTGTAGATTGGTTCTTTGGCCCCAATCTATCCTGGCTGAAAGGGATTCTTTGTGCTGTTGCCTGAGCACATACAGGATAAAATTTGGTGCAATAGTGGTGTGGGTTTGTTGGGTTTTTTAAGAACACTTTTCCTACTCTTTCACTGGCTATAGATGAAAGGTCACATAGGAGGCACAGGGCTATATTTCTGCCTTAAGGTAAATACTTCTCAAACACTCAAGCACACAGATCAGATTTATAGAAGCCTGTTTAGAGGCCACAGGAGATCTGAGCCGCTTTACTATCTGCAGAATATTTCTATGACAGGTAGAGATTAAGACAACCTGGAGAACTATTTTTTTAACTTTACATAAATTGCATCAAAAAGTTGTTAAAAAATATCCAAGTGCACACTTTAAAAAGAGAAGAAATGACAGTTCTTGGATAAAAATGAGATGAATAATTCATTACGTTCCAAGAATAAAAACCAAAATAAAGCAAACTTACAAGACAAGGAAACACACCAAAATGTTAAACTATGCTTTGGCAAGGATGACTGTGAGCAAAAAGCCCAGCACTGAAGAAAAAGTAACCTCTCTTTTCATGAAAGGTTAAGTTATTCAATCAAAGGCATGTGAGCAAGAGAATACTGCTGCACAGACCAGACACAAGAGGGAAATGAAACAAAGGGAAACAGAAGCTATCTAAGAGAAAGATAAGGGTTTAGGAGTAACAGAGACTGATGCTGCTAACAGTAGCTTCAGCCATTATGGAAGAAGCACTTACCCTCTGCCAGGTAGAATTACACAATTTCTCATGGATGGCAATACTGAGGCTTATCAATGCATGATAAACATGAAAATACTAAGAATTATGGGAATCTGTTCTGAGTTGGGATCCTGAGATTAGGTATCTGGTGTATTCAAACGTGATTTATTATTTCAAAATAATGTTTGTTATAATATTTGTTATTTGAAGACTTTAGAGGAATAAAGAAGGAGGAAAAAAAGTGCCATCATAGAATCAGAATTGTTTCATTTGGAAAAAGATGTTTAAGATCAATGAAGTAGGATTTTTTTTTCATTCATTTAGAGGAGAAATACCTCTGCGAAAAAAAAAAAAAGAGATTTAAGTTCACTGCATATTATCATAGTTTGCCAACAGAAATGGGAGGTTTTGTTCATTCAAGATTTGATCATACCTGTATCACAGCAGGAAATCCAAATTGCTATCTCTACCTTTATAACTTTATTTTCATGACACCTTAATATGTAGTGTATGCAGTAACTTCTGACACTGTGGTTGATTTTCTAGTATATGGTATAGTGGAGGGGGTCATTAATTACTGAGAGATTATATTTTTAAAAGATTAATAGAGTTTATTAATATTAAACATTCAGAACTGGCATCACCCTGATCACCAATTTAATAATAATAACAGGTTCTTGCATCATTTATGAAAACTATATACAGGTTGTAAGAGGATCTAGGAATAACTAGCAAATATGTACATTAATTAAACTCAAACAGGCAGAAAAGGCTTTGGGGTCAGTGCCGCTTGCGGTCAGTACTCCGCTTGCTCACTAGATGGACGCAAGCAGCTCCTTTCTGCTTATGGCAGAAGGCAATTAATGATTCCAAGAGACTTTTGGTATTTACTCACAAAAATATTAACTGACAGTACCTAAAANTGGTAGTTCTCCCCAAGACAGAAGGAGGGAGAGCAGGAAAACATGCCTGGGCAAGCCAGGACATGTACAAGCCTATTTTGGCTTGCTTAGGCCTACCACGACATATGGAGGTTAAGTACTTCTTCTCCACTATGTTTTCCTTGTATCTGTGAAAAAATTATGTCTAAGTGGGGACTCACGGGGGTCACTCATGTGGTCTAAACACAGCAGCCCTATAATTTCACTCTCAGAACTGATTTGAGGGGGTGAAAAAAACCAAGTCATGCTGGCTAGTAGCTGAAAGTGGAGGGGGAATGCTTTATACTGCATGATATATGTGGCAACTTCCTCCATGGTCTGCAGCTCTCCACAGATTTTGCAAGACAAAGCTAAAGCTGATGACCCTGCTCCACTTCCTAAGATAGACTTCAGAAACTGTGATTGCACAACATGGCTACTGAGATGTTTTTAGAGGATCAGTATAAACTGGGGAAAAAATAGATATAGAGAGAACAGGTCAGGGATATTTTTCTTAGCACCAGTTGTTCCCAGAGGCTACATTTTTCAGAAAGGATATGGAGAGTTATCTCCAGGGCTGACAAGGCCAGATAATGTGTCAGTTATTAGGAGTGGGAAGATTAATGGACACCCACCAAAAATATCATGTTCAATACATTGGCTATTCAGGGATGAGGACGACTGCATTTGGAAGGAAATTGTTAAGGTATCTGAAAAGTTAATTTGAAATAGGAGGAGGTGTCAGACACTCGATCTTATCTGAAAGCTTATTTGAAGCAAGAGCCCATTTGTTTGTTCTACAGATGCTCTAATGCATGATTAATCAGACTGGAAAATGGATGGAGATCAAGGAATATCCCAGAGCACAGAACCAAGTTCAATTATGTTGTCTGCAGTAACAAACGTGGATTCTTCTTCCTACACCTTTTAACACTTTTGCAAAAAGGCTATACAGTTGAGTATGAGTACAGAAATAGGAACAGGATTAAGGGAGAAAGGATGGCTGATGAAATATCTCCAGTATGTGAAAACAATTATGGAAGGTGTCTTGATATGCGTTGTACGATTTATTGCCAGAGAGTTCCCGCAAGAACTGAGCTAATAAATTTGTGCCCTAATTAAGCCACAGTCCTTTTATCTTGTTTTTTATCCTAGAAACAGAGAAGGATCTCTAGTGGATTATAACAAATGTGATATTTGCATCCAGTAGTTTGCAGATTCTATTCCTTGCAATGCTATAGTTTGGTCACTTTGTCTAAACCTTACTTTACACATGTTTGTTCCTCATCTGCAATGCTACATTACCATTGAATTCAGCTAGTGAAAGTGATTCAGTCATTTTGCTAGAACTACATTGTATCTTCTATGTCCTGCATTATTTCATTATTATTATTATTATTATTTAAAATATTCTTTTCTCAGTCAGGTCATTCCCTGCTTTCTTTAGAATCACCTTGACACCTCTACTAATATTTTCTTTTCTATGTTCTTGGCCTCTCTTATTCACCCTGAACAGATTTGTTATTACTATACTATATCACTTATTTTTTTGGCTTACCTCCAAAACGTATCATTTTCATCTTCTCTCTTTCCCTGTCTGTCCTTTCTTTACTCCTGAGTTACAATGCAAATTTAGCCTTGTAGCTAGTGATTAACAAAGATGGTGTAAAAGGACTATGATGTTCCTTTACTCTGCTCTCCTCAGACCCCATCTGGAATCCTTTGTGCAGTTCTGGACCCCCCAGCACAGGAAGGACATGGAAGTGTTAGAGCAGGTCCAGAGGAGGCCACCAAGACGCTGAGAGGGCTGCAGCAGCTGTGCTGTGAGGACAGGCTGAGAGAGTTGGGGCTCTGCAGCCTGGAGAAGAGAAGGCTTCCAGGAAACCTTAGAGTAGCCTTCCAGGATCTGAAGGGGGCTACAGGAAGGCTGGGGAGGGACTATTGACAAGGTCTTGCAATGACAGGACAAGGGACAATGGGTTTGAAGTGGCAGAGGGGAGATTGAAAGTGGATGTTAGGAGGAAGTTGTTTGCAGTGAGGGTGGTGAGACACTGGCACAGGTTGCCCAGGGAGGTTGTGGCTGCTCCCTCCCTGGAGGTGTTCAAGGCCAGGTTGGAGGAGGCCTTGAGTGAGCTGTGCTAGTGGGAGGTGTCCCTGCCTATGGCAGGGGGTTGGAACTGGATGATCCTTGAGGTCCCTTCCAACCTTACCATTCTATGATTCCATGATTCTATAAAAAATATTCAACTATGAAAAAATAATTATTAATTATTAAAATATTTATTAAAATTACTTTTACTAATGCATCCAATGCACTCTCTCAGCTATGTAGTGTGAAATACACTTTGTCACAATATTGGTTTTCTTTATTCACTTTTCTCATTTAATTTCTCAAAATCTATTTAATCAATTCTGTCACAGTTTAACTGTCTTCATTTTTTTCATTCCTCCTAGTTCTTTCTGCCACTTAGATTTGTTGCTTCCCATGACTGCATTCCACTTTAATTTGCCCTGAATTGACAGAGTGATGACTTTCAATGTGAACTACTTAGTTCATTTATGAAAGGAGGAAAGAATATGGACGAGGTCTTGAGTGAGCTGTACTAGTGGGAGGTGTCCCTGCCTATGGCAGGGGGTTGGAACTAGATGATCCTTTTGGTCCCTTCCGACCTTACCATTCTATGATTCTATGATTCTATGACTCATTATAAATCTTTAGTACTCAACCTATTTCTGCAAATTCTGTCTGGGACCTGTGTTCATGTTTGTATCAAGCAGCTCCAGGACAGCCTGCTTCCTGCATTACAGAAGCACCCAGAAGATTCAATTTGAAGTTGTTCTAATACAGGCAAGTCAGGAAATGGCAATCCATCTAGCATAACTCTAGTATTAACTCATCAGCAAACCCACAGCTAGGTTTATTATTGCCAGCATGGCAAATACTAAATGGAGGTGGCATGCTAGCTTTTGAGGAAAAGTTCCTTTGGACACAAATATGCATGTATGAAGCAGCATAAAAAGCAAAAAGGAGTACCAGCAGTGCAGGAAAAAGTAATAGTTAAAACAGGCATAGCTGAGATGCAAAATGGAGGGTCTTCAGGTGGGCTTATCAATAGGTAAGGGATCTGAATATCATAAAACACTAAAAACATGAGGTATTTTTAAAGAAAAAGACATTTTCCTACCTGAATTCTAATTCAGATATTCAGAATAACAATTTTGCACTTGATGTCTGCAGGGTAGAATTTGACAGTTGTAGTCTGGTGTAGTTGGATCTTAATCCACTAATCACAGTGGCAAGGCAGAGGCTGCTCAAAGAATGCAATATTCAGTGTGAAGGAGGGTATCCACAGCTGCCTTCTTTTCTTTCACTGATTTATTTTAATATGGAACAATTCCACTGAAAGATAGAAATATTGAATTCTGAAACTATTGAAAAAAAAAAGGAAAGTAATATTCAAAATTGAATAAAGGAAAAAAAAAAGTATTTTAATTTTTATATGTCATAATTTGTGCTAATCTCATCTTATAAAGTAACACCAGCAGGGCAAGGGAGGGGATTCTGCCCCTTTGCTCTGCTCTCCTCAGACCCCATCTGGCGTCCTGTGTGCAGTTCTGGAGTCCCCAGCACAGGAAGGACATGGAAGTGTTAGAGCAGGTCCAGAGGAGGCCACGAAGATGCTGAGAGGGCTGCAGCAGCTCTGCTGTGAGGACAGGCTGAGAGAGTTGGGGCTCTGCAGCCTGGAGAAGAGAAGGCTTCCAGGAGACCTTAGAGTAGCCTTCCAGGATCTGAAGAGGGCTCCAGGAAGGCTGGGGAGGGACTATTGACAAGGTGTTGTAATGCCAGGACAAGGGGCAATGGGTTTGAAGTGGCAGAGGGGAGATTTAGATGAGATGTCAGGAGGAAGTTGTTTGCAGTGAGGGTGGTGAGACACTGGCACAGGTTGCCCAGGGAGGTTGTGGAGCACAGAATCACCCAATGTGATCTTGATCACACTGGGTGATTCTGTGCTCCACAACCTCCCTGAAGGTGTTCAAGGCCAGGTTGGACGAGGCCTTGAGTGAGCTGTACTAGTGGGAGGTGCCCCTGCCCATGGCAGGGGGTTGGAACTAGATGATCCTTGAGGTCCCTTCCAACCTTACCATTCTATGATTCTGTGATTCTATGATTTTTCACTCCAGCAACAGGCTAGCTCTATTTTGAAAATGTCTTAAATTCAGCAGCTAAGGAGAGGATGAGTTAGCTGGTGCAGAAAGGTTTGAGTGGTGGCTTTTATATTTTTAAGAACAGATTAAATAGGTAGTGCCTTTTAAGAATCAAGGTGTGGTAGGATGCTGTGAACCAAAACATCATTCAAAAGGCAGCGAGCTGCACTTCCAGTCTGATTTATGTTGGTCGATAGAAGATAACTACCTTGTGTCTGCTTTTATAGGAAGCACTTGATATACTTGATGAATTTTACTAAAGCTTAAATTCCAGCTTTGGACAATGGCACATTGTTCCTGTTCTATTACTTGCAGGGTAGCTGTAATATATTACAGCAGAATAGCATCCCTCTAGTACCCATTCACCTGAATCGTTCCTGTTCTCATCCATTATGCACCTAGAGAAATGAAACAAGCACCTTTTTCTCTGCACAGTCTGTAAATTATGAAACATTGCAGAGCCAGCCCATATGAATGATTAACTGAGATCAGAAGATATTTCACAAGAATGGCTCATTCTTCTCAATCAGAACCACAGCTTGCTATACCAGATCAGAAAACGATGTCAAATGTAGGTACTCTTGTACTGATCTCTGGTAAGGTGCATTGCCATTTCTTATGTAACAACTTAGCATTGCAAGACCAAAATAAAACTATTTTAAGTTTACTTAAAATACCAAATTTCTTGGTATTTAAATACTACTACTACTAATACTAAATAATAAAATTATAACAATATAATAATAATGCTAAATTAAAAAATAATTGGTATTTTAATACTATTAATAATACTATTTTAAGTTTAATTAGAAGATCAATTAAAATAAAACAATTTTAAGAATATTTTTCTCTACATAAAGACACTTTCTCTATACAGAACCATGGTTCTTATTAGTATATATAATGCAAATGTAAGTTATAATAAGAAGTCTACACAATAAAACCAACTACATTTTGTCTGTTTGAATCCTGTGGTAAAGTCAAACCATGTCTTGCTAATTGATCTTGCTAATATCTAGCTTAATTAAATTTATTCATTATTATATTTGGAAATAGTGAACTATAAGAAAAAAAAAAAAACAAAAGAAACAAACCAAACCCAAACAAAAAAACTCAAAGCAAACCAAACAAAAAAACCCACAAAACAAACAAACAAACACAAAAAACCCAAAACCAGAACCAAAACCAAACATTGAGTAGCTTTAACTGGTTTCCACTTTGATTTTCATCCATTGTAAGCATGAAACAACCCAATATATTCTTTCAAACTATTCCTCCCCTACATTCCATGTTAGGTATAATCTGTTTCTGAATGTGTCATTTTCTGCATCAGAGCTGAGGAGCAGCCCTGAGGAAAAGGCCCTGGGGGTCTGGGGTGATGAAAAGCTCAAGATGAGGCTGCAGTGTGAGTGCAGCCCAGACAGCAACTGTGTGNAGCTCTCCTGGAAGCCTTCTCCTCTCCAGGCTGCAGAGCCCCAACTCTCTCAGCCTGTCCTTACACAGTTACTGTCTGGGCTGCACTCACACGTTTGGACGTGGCACTTGGTGCCATGGTCTAGTCTTGAGGTCTGTGGTAGTGGGTTGGACTTGATGATCTTCTAGGTCTCTTCCAACCTTGCTATACTGTGATACTGTGATACTGTGATACTGTGACACACTGCAGCCTCATCTTGAGCTTTTCATCACCCCAGACCCCCAGGGCCTTTTCCTCAGGGCTGCTCTCAGCCATTCCCCACCCAGCCTGGAGCTGTGCTTGGGATTGTGCCTACCCAGGTGCAGGACCTTACACTTGGCTGTGTTGAATGTCATGAGGTTGGCCTGGGCACAGCTCTGCAGCCTGTGCAGGTCCCTCTGGATGGATCCCTGCCCTCTAGCAAGTCGACTGTGCCACACAGCTTGGTGCCATCTGCACACTTGCTGAGGCTGCACTGATTCCTCTGTCCATGGCACTGACAAAGATGTCAAACAGCACTGGTGCCAGCACTGACCCCTGAGGGAGCCACTTGGCACTGGTCTCCAGGTGGACATTGTGCCATTAAGGACATTATCCTTCTGGGCAACATACATTTTCTTTTTTTTAGATGTTTCTCACCCAGAATTTAGTGTTTACAGTACCACATATTGTATCCTTGATTATGAAAGTCTTCTGATAATTCAGATAAGCATGTAATTTATGAAAGATGACATGAGAAGACATTTCTTAGTAATGTAATTATACTTTGCTTTTAAGCTGAGTTGCATTTCATCTCTTGTACACGAAACACCTCGAAATGTGATGTCTTAACAAGTGTGAACTTTACTAGTCTGACTAACTCTAGTGTTCTCAAAGCTTCGTCCTACGTTTAAGAAAAATTATATTCAAGTTAGAAAAGGTTTAAGTAAAATTTTTTGTTTGTTTTTAATTTGTGTCTTTGACTTTCTGTTTTCTAAAACAATGCTGAGAATTTAAGTACCTAAGATTTCAAGGAAGTTGTTGCAATTGCCTCTGAATGCAGCTCAGTAGTGAATTGGAAATATTTTTTCCCTAGTCATTCACATTAATTTTTGAGGGATGTGCTGGCTTGAGGCTAATTGGAATATTTTAACGGAGAAAATTATATTAAAGGCTGTGGAAAACAAACAATGGTGATGTCTGCTTCACTCAAAGGCTTGCTGAGATGTATAACACTAAGAACACAAAACATAGATGAGACACTCTCAGAGTCTCATTTCTGCCTCTCTGGGAG